>CAUYON010112597.1:0-16674 GCA_963573935.1 Arctocebus calabarensis
GCCCTGGGTAGAGTGCCGTGGCGTCACACTGCTCACAGCAACCTCCAGCTCTTGGGCTTAAGCGATTCTCTTGCCTCAGCCTCCCTAGTAGCTGGGACTACAGGCGCCCGCCACAGCGCCTGGCTATTTTTTTTGTTTGTTTTTTGCAGTTTGGCCGAGGCCGGGCTTGAACCCGCCACCTTCGGTATATGGGGCCGGCGCCCTACTCGCTGAGCCACAGGAGCCGCCCCCCACCATTTGACAAGGATTATTAAAATATTCATGAACTTTCTCCCTTTAGTCATTATTTTATATTTTCACATTATAATTTTAATATTTTATTAATATTAAATATTATTTTCTATAGTCACATTAGGATTTTAATGTTTTTCTATATTGCTGGGCCATCGTGTTGTTTCTAATTAATTCTCCAAAGCAAACGGCACTTTTGGGAACAACCTGTATGTAAGTCCTTAGAGAAGAGTGATGTTTTACCCTAGTTGAAAGTTATTAAACGTGAACATATTTTGTAAGCGTCCCAAAACATATGGACGGATTACCTAATCAGCTGTATTAATTTGAATACAGCCCTATGTAAGTGTATTAATTAGTAAAGGTTAAAATAATGTAACCTGAAGTGTTTTGTGCTGACACTGTTGCTCATTTATTTCATGGCTGTTCCTCTCCGTGGATTGAGTGCCATCTGACCGGTCATTACGGGCACCGAGTCCTCTTCCTTGGTTGTACATCCCACAGGCACTAGGGGGAAAGGGCTTGGAGAAATAATGACTGCATTAAAGTCTTGCACATCTGGCATTAACCAAGCACATGGCTAACAGGAGACTGGGGCATTTGGTCTTGAGCTGATTCCAACCTACACATGTAAATGATGGCACACAACAGCAAATGTGTGGGGTCACCTAAAAGCTCTGTCTAGGGGGCCAGCGGCATCACCCTAACTCCACGGCATGTGCCAACATCCGCTGTACTCTTTCTACCAGAGAGACAGTTCAAACGTGTGTCCTTGTCCTCCATCCAACTCAAAATCCACTTTGCTTGGCTAATGGGTAGCCCTTTGCAGGGTTAGATGTGGTTCTTCATGCCTGCTGTTGTTCAGCTTGGAGGACACAATAGAGTAAAAATTCAGCTTTTCACTTTAGCCTATATCCGGTTACTCTCTGCAAAAAAAAAAAAAAAAAGGCCTCTGTACACACCTACCGTGATAAGGCAAGGTGAAATTATTACAGTTGTACCTAGTGTTGAAGAGATAAACATAATCAATTAATGCATTGGTTTTAGTTAATTTGTCAGAAATAATTCCTGTATACTTCAATGTGTGGTTACTTGTATATATTTTAAGTGTATATATTACACATATTTGCATTTGTAATTCTCAATTTTTATCATAAACATTTTCCCCCATGAATTACTATTAACCTCAGTCTCTAATATTGCATTGTTTGTATTAATTCTAAAATCAAAACTTTGATGACCATTTTTATAAGAGTTTTACTCCTAGATTTCCATTTACTATTTCTGTTTTCACATATATATATTTTTTAATTTTTTCACTGTTTTGCATAAAAATAAGCTCAGTTGAAATGACTAATCAGCTTTCCCTGATGGCACTGGAAGTTTTACTTTTATACATGATCTTTTTGGTGGTAAGGACAACATAAATGAATGTTAAAATCCTTTAACTTTAGCTATTATTTTTATAGCTTACAGAAGCATCATTGAATTCCCTGAACCTTAAAAAGGAATGTTGTTTTAAACATGTCAGAAGAATTTCCCAGTTCCCAACCATATTACCATCTCCTTTCTCTTTCATATTTTAACATGTATTTTAGGATTAGAATACTCATTACAAAACTACAACGTACTAGAATAATTGAAAGTGGTCTGTTTCAGGTCAGATTCTGTGGCTCATGCCTATAATCCTAATGCTGTGGGGGGCTGAGGCAGGAGGATCCTTTGACTTCAGGAGATGGGGACCAATCTAAGCAAGAGTGGACCCTGTCTTTACTAAAAATAGAAAAATTAGCCTCGACATTGTGGTAGGCACCTAAAGTTCCAGCTCCTAGGAAGGCTGAGGCATGAGGATCTCTTGAGCCAAGGAGTTTGTGATTGGCGCTAGCATGGCACTCTAGCTGGGACAAATGAGTGAGAGTGTGTCTCTAAATAAATAAATGAATAAATCAATAAATCCTTAAAATCCAATTGTTTATATAATATTTGACATTGAATATAGAATTCTGTAAGCATTACTGTTCGGGAATTACTATTTGAGCCTACGTACATATATCTTCTTACACAGACATTTATACACAACGTCAGAGAAAATATGTCAGAACAAACTGCTGGTTAGGACAGAAGACGCACCGTTCAGAACCTGGGCGTTGCTGGCATTAGCTGGTCACTCTAATTTCCACTCCCATTGTCAAATGGCTCTCTTCTTTCTGGGTGTCCTGGTCCGTCTCTTCTTGTATATGGCCGCTCCTCCTACAGAATTAGGACACACTCTAATTCATTATTACTTTATCATAACTTGAATACATCTGCAAGGACCTTACTTCCAAATAATACCATATTTGCAGCTACTAGAGATTTGGACTTTCTCATCCTTTGCAGGAGACAGACTCTAACCCCTGATTGTATAATTATACCTTTAAGATGCGACGGTTATTTTAACATCCAATATCTTTTGTAGCAGACACATTATTCTATTTCCATCTCTTATGCCTACTATGAGATCTGACACATAATAAATATTCAATTGACATTGTTGAAAAAATGAAGAGGCAGAATCTATGATTAGGCATTATTTTCACTTCCAAATTTAGAAAGATCTTCATAAAATGTTATTCTAAGGCTGGTGCTTCAACTTGTAACCATATTTTATTTTCTTTAACCTTCCAGAGAATGTCCTTTCTAAAAATTATTCTTTTTACCCACATAACAATTTTTTTCTTTTCTATTGAATTCTTTCCTTTTGGATATAACTATATTCTAAAATGTATTATTGTTTCAAAATATAATTATTTTAAATAAATTCTATTCTGATATCTGAAAGACAATCTTTAGTTTCAACTTAGTACAATACAGCTAAACCATATCTGCTTGTACATATCTTCTTTTCTTAATATAAACTACTTGGTTCTTATTTTTCAAGGAAATAAATAATGTTTATTACTCTTTCAATTATGAATATAGGTGTCTGTACAGTCGTATTTGTACCTTCATGCTTTGATATTACACAGGAGTAAACACAATTTCTGTTCCTATGCTAAATCAAAAGTAATGTTTTTGTAGATTGAATGACAATTAAACTTGTATCAACAATACACATGCATTAATTTAAGTGACATAATTATGACAACATGATCACTTTTTTGTATATTCACAAGCATGATAGCTATGTCATGATAGCTACTCAAAAGTAATGGTGAAATGGCATCACTTCAAGGCACAACTCATTTTCAGAGGCATTCAATAGTGTGAAAATCAGGCCTCTTAGAAGGAAATCACACAGTAAAATATAGACAGCCCTGATGTAACCGATTTCTAGACAGAAGAACAGAATGGACAGGGAAAAAACTACATTTAAAATTGATAATGTAAAAGTTTGGCTTATTATAGAAGAGTGAAATATTTGAATGTCCTCCAGCTACTGGAGGGGAACTTCAGAATGCATTGAGGAGGAAGAGATTAAAACATGTTGGAACAACTGTACACAGTTGGAAATACATTGAAATTAAGGCATGAAGAGTAAACCAAAGGCTCGTAAATTGTGACTTGAAAGTTTAAAGTGTGAAAATAAAACGGATATAAAATTAGAAGAAGAATGAGGAAAAGTTCCTTGAAAGAAAAATACAGTGTGCAGTGGGTTAAATTATCGCCACTTTCAAGCTGTAAATGTCAAGATTTCAGGGCAACAGAGCCATGAATATCTGCTATTGTGACCTAAAAATTAGATATGTTATTCATTTTGGTCAGCAGGAATTCATAAAAGAGGATTGTAGTAAGATCGAATTTCTTTCAGGAGCAGCAATACAAAATTGACAGAGGGTGGCCCTTAATGTAATTTTCTGACCTTTAGAAAAGGCTTTTGTTACTCTTTTTATAAAGGGCAATAATATAATGGGGAAAAGCATGGAGTCAAGGACAAACCCCTGAATTTGAAAGGATGCTTTTACTATCAAAGGAAAATTGGACTAATTAAAAGGGGTTGAAATTAAATAGAACATGGGAACGTAAAAAAAGTAGAGCCTACGAATTTTCTTTATAAAATTGAATAATAATTGAAATATCACACAAGAAAGGTAAGACATGTGCATAAGCCTTGTACTTTGGGGTAAATGAAATTTAGTCATTCATAAAATGCTGTAATAAAGACAGTAAGAATGAAATGATGTTGTGATCACATATACGAACCTTCCTTGTTGAAATTCACATTTTATTTTTGTAGACATGGATTTTTAACATTTAGTTTCCATCATTGTAAGAATAAGACATAAAGTATTTTTTTCATTTTGTGCTAAGCAATCACATTAAAGACAAAATCAGGGAATCAAATATTGCAAAAATATAGCAAGAGTGAGAGTTTACGTGACTTACATGTTTCAAACACTGTCTCATCTTAGCCCTGTTTTTCTTTCTTTTTCCTCTATTTTTCTTTCTAGAGAAATTTGTCTTTATGAAATGTGCATATGGTTTTCTTTTGAATTACATTATTTTTTCTTCTGCATAAATACAATAGCTCTTCCTTTCTTTTAATGTTTAAGGCATTCCAAAAACACATTGTCAGCTTCTTAATTGAGCAAAATGATGAACTAGATACACTCAAAGTCCATCTGCGAGAAACCTCAGGATGTGTTCAATAAAACAATTTTTTTTTTTTTTTTTTTTTGTAGTTTTTGGCCGGGCCGGGTTTGAACCCACCATTTCCGGTGTATGGGGCTGCCGCCCAATAAAGAAGTTTTGGGTTTGTTTGTGTTTTTTATTTATTTTTTAAGACACCAGAGTCTCACTTTGTCACCCTTGGTAAAGTGCTGTGGCATCACAGCTCACAGCAACCTCCAGCTCTTGGGCGATTCTCTTGCCTCAGCCTGCTGAGTAGCTGGAACTACAGGTGCCCGCCACAAGGTCCGGCTATTTTTTGTTGCAGTTTGAACTGGGCTGAGTTCGAACCCACCCACCCTCGGTTTGTGGGGCTGGTGCCCTACCCCCTGAGCCACAGGTGCCGCAAAATAATTGTAAATGCATAACTGTGATTACAACACAACAACAAATTAAAAAAGTAAAAACTCGCAGAGCACGACAGATAGGAAATTAGAAAACAAGCCACCTACCTAAGCTAATACAGTAACAACTTCAGGAAAAGTTGTTGGGCTTTTAGTATTCTCCAAGTTTGTATGTCTTTAAAAAATTAACCGATGTTATTCTTATATAATTTATAAAGGAAAAGCACATACCTGATGTATATAATTTTATGAGATGAGTGGATTCGAAAAATATCTACATCTGTCCCTGTTTTTCTAAACAATTTTTTTTGCAAATACAGTCATGCATAGACTCTGGGGATTTGATGGCCCCACTGGCATATTGGAACAGGAGAATTGAGCAGAGTCTTTAAACATTTTTCACATGGGATTTGCTTGCTTGCTTCTCCTGAGAGCCCTGAAACCACAACTGTGTGAAAGGGACAATGCTATCCTGGGGTGTCACATTCAACATGTGAGCAAGTCCTCTCCTTTGCTTCAGCTGAGATCTAAACATACACCACGTTTGTGAGGGCGGTCATCTGAGGTGTCCAGTACCAGACAGGACCTCAGCTGACCTCAGGCAGTGGCTGAGTCGGCTGGGAGCAGAAGAATCTCCCAAGTGACACAAAGACAGCTGTGGTCTGACAAGCGTATCACTGCAGAGGGCCCTCCATCAGAAGTGTTCTGGTCTCGTGCCTGGGGTTAAATATCCTGTTAGCAAGTCTTAAAGTTCCTAAAAAGTTTAGTTTTGAAATTATGTTTTCCCAGGCACGCACGAAGGGCTCGAGTCCTTGGCTTGTATGAGATCTGCTCCTCTCAGCCTCCTTGCCTCGCTGAGACACACTTTCAACAGTTGTTCCACATTCCTGGGGTGCTTGGGTTATGCCTGATTTCTCTGTGCCTTAGTGCCCCAGTGGTCTGCGAGCAAGCTGTGGTAGGATCACATAGGTCAGCGCACTCTGGGTGTCACTCTGGGCCAGGTGGCAGGGCAGCCGTCCTTGCCCCAGGGAGCACTGCCAGGGCGTGTTGTGCAGACAGCTCAGCCCAAGCAAGCTCTGGCCCTCCCTTTATCCAGGTGTGGGCACGTCTCTCCCTGGGAGAACCTGCCGCACATGTGCAGCTCAGGTGTCACTCACAAGTGTAAGCACCATGTAGAGAAGCATTTTAAAATCCCCATGCTTCTTCCTATCTGGGTCTCTCCATCTAAATTTCCTTGAGCTAGGGGACCCCCAGTATGAATCCTTCAATTCCTGAATACAGTAAAGGTTTAGTTTGAACTCTACTACGCTGTGCTTTACAGATTGGAGTGTGCCCCAGGAGAAAAAGCCACATAAATGTGAGTGTTACTAGGTACGGAGTCTTTCTATTATGGGTTATCTCTTTCCAGTCTCTGGAGCTTCTTACCCAGTGTCTCAAAACTTGATATTTTTAACATGGAATATATAATGTTACTTTACTAGTGAATGTAGACTTCTGTTTGCCTCTTTTTCTTTGCAAACTTCCTAGGGTTTCAATTATAAAAAACTATTATATTCATCTACGAGTGTTAAGTCAACCAACATGAAAAATAACTACCAATATCAAGTCAAATTTCTTAGCATTTTGATTGGTCCTCAGCATTCTCGAAAAAGTGATCAAAAGACTTTGGTTCTGATAACGCACTTTACCAAAAACCTAACACTAAAATATGAAGAGAGAAGACCAACTCTTCTGTAAGTTCTCCTTCCCAATCTTCCTCCGAGAACATTCCAGAATATGTGATCAAGGCTCAGCGCCTGTAGCTCAAGCGGCTAAGGCACCAGTCACACATGCCAGAGCTGGCAGGTTTATCAGATCCAGCCCAGGCCTGGCAAACAACAATCACAACTGCAATCAAAAAATAGCCAGGCATTGTGGTGGGCACCTGTAGTTCCCAGCTACTTGGGAGGCTGAGGCAAGAGAATCACTTAAGGCTAGAAGTTGGAGGTTGCTGTGAGCAGTGATGACACAGCATTCTACCAGGGTAGAACGCTGGAGGCTCTGTCTCCAAAAAAAAAAAAAAAAAGAATATGTGCTCAAGTTAAGAATCAAAATGCCACAGGGTCAATAGGACATACATTTCTAGAAGGTGAATTATACTTAATTGCATGCAAAAGTAAAATATAGTTTGATATTAAATTTTATGTAAAGTGAATATTGATCAAAATATAGACTTTAAAATTTATTTTTATGGAATAATTATTACAAAGTTACACTGAAGGGCATATATCCCTTTTATATGTGCATAAGAATAAAAAATATTAGCTATGCAATAAATCATTATAAACTGTAGGTATAAACATCTGTAATGTTCAAAACTAAACTAAGTTGATGGCTCTTAGCATAAAATACATGTTTTCTTAGTAAATAGCTTGATCTCTAGTAAGTATTTTATGGTAGTTTGTAATGTATTGAAACCTTACTCTGTAAAGTCTTTATTTTAAATTTTCATATTGATCTAAACCTTGATCTAAACACTGTGCTTTTTATTCTAGCTTACCTTTCCTTTTTATCTTGTCTGGTCCTAGTGTTCTTTAATGATGCACATTATTAATACTGACAGGAACTTAGACAAATATAAATCTGATGCTCATGTGGAAGACACATTTGTAAAGTTGAATTATCATTATTTCATAATTCATTACCTTGGTAACAAGTGGCCATGCGACAGTTGGTTGATTCTTTGTATCACAGATTTCATAATCAGATATCAGCTACATGACCGATTGTTTTGAATTATCTGCAAACTTTGTTATGGATGTGTAAAATATAGAATGCAGAAACACTTCTAATGTAGAAAAATTCTGGGCTATAGAAGAGGAAGGCAATTATTGATAACGTTCGCTGGTGCATTGTCTTATGTGGTCTAAGACCTAAATGTTGTGATTTATTGCAGGAACCTACCACAGGGAAAATGCTTCCATTTTTCCTCTTGGCAAATGTCAACTATTGATAGGCTAACTGAAGTCACATTTATCAACCCATGCTCTGCTGTGGGAAAATTCTGTTGAATTATAAAGTACCACAGATTCACTACAAGTCCTGGAATCACAGACACAGGCTTTCTGTAAAACACAGTAAGGGTTTGTTCGTCTTTCCTCGATTACTTTCTTTGGTCCCATTTTCACAACCGCTGGCTTATTAATGACAATTCCAAGTCTTCCTTCTCCTCCTTTATGCAAGGTGCGAAGAATTCAGTGGCGCTTCCCCAATATCTGGCACTGTGCTTCACATTTGGTAGTAGCCTCCGATCAATTCTAGCAGCAGAGATTTTTACTTTGTTGTGGGGACTTCACCCCTATCTTCCTACATCAATTAACAAACTTCCAGATAAACCTCTCTCATTTCACCGGTTTTCCTAACAGAAATTTAATTATAAGCTCTTCCCTTGAGCTCTATCTTAATTCAGTTTTTTGTCTTATCCCCTGTTTCTTCACTCATACCTACTTAGTTAATCCTGATAGATTCAAATTATTAAATTATTCACTGAGTATCTTTTCTTTCTTTTTTTTTTTTTTTTTTGCAGTTTTTGGCCGGGGCCGGGTTTGAACCCACCACGTCAGGTATAAGGGGCCAGAGCCCTACTCCTTGAGCCCCAGGCGCCACCCAAAGTATCTTTTCATCATTCCTTTTTTTCTTAATTTCTTTGGGGTCTTAATTTCTTTTGGGGAAAAAGAAATACAACATGAAATTCACCATTAAACTATTTCTAAGAGTATGATTCGTTAAGTGCATTCACCTTGTTGTACAATCATCATTGCCATCCATCTCCAGAGCTTTTCTTTATCCCAAACTGAAATTCTATGCCCTTATTTCTCCCAGTCCTCATGATCCCCATTTCTCCTTTAGTTCCTATGAGAGTATTCTCAGTACCTTATATAAGTGGAGTGAAACAGTATTTGTATTTGCCAAATATTCCTTTTCCATCTGTCTGTGGACATTTAGTTTGTTTCCACCTCTATTGGAGATAATAGTGCTATGAACATTGCTACCTTAATGCACAAATATTTGTTAAAGTTTCTACTTCCAATTTGGGGGGGTTATATTTACAAATGAAATTGTTGTTGCAGCACATGGTAATTCCATGATTCATTTTCTAAGGAAACGGCATTCTCACTAACAATGCACAACTTGGCCAATGTCTCCACATCTTTCCCAACACTCATTATTTTATTTTATTTTGATGATAGTCATCTTCTTGAATGAATATGAATGAGTGAATTCATCTTCTTGAGCCTCAGGCGCCACCCTAAGTATCTTTGAATGAATATCTCATTGTGGTTTGGATTTGCATTCCCTAATGATTAGTGTCATGACTAGTTTTAACTGGATAATTATTATTATTTTCTGGTCTTTAGTTTGATAAAGCATGAAATTCAGGCAACATCTTACTTATCTTGTATTTTCTAACTTAAACATTCGGCTTCCATCATTTTCTGCATAAATGTTTCCTTTATTTTTATTTTAAATCAATGTAAGGGTACATACAATCAGGTTACACTTTTGCGTTTGGTAGATGATGTCTGAGTTTAGTTGAGGCCTTTGCCCAAGAAGTGTGCATATACCCTTATGTTTTATCAATTAGGTGGGAGCTTACCGAGGCCACTGCTTTGAGGTAAGCCTATCTGCTGTTGAGCCACGCTTATCCCAAATCCTGCAAATAGCAGATAACCTGGAGTATGGAAACCAATCTTTTGGAAGTCACAGAATTTGTGACTATTGCGCCATTAGGGACATTATTGTAACACCTGGTAATTAATATAGCTGTTATTAATAATTTTTCCCCATGACCCTGATGGTCTACTGAAACTTATGAACTCATTATTTTCAGAATAATGTCTTAAAATGTTTAAAGTAAGTATAATTACAAAGGAAACCAAGAACACTGAGACACAGTTGAAAAAACTGGCAAAATTTAATTTGGAAGAAAGTACAATAGACACTTTATTTACATATTAGATAATAAGATCTATCAGCATGTCTGTTTCTATCATAATTTTGAAGATGTAATGAAGGTAAACAATATGTTTACATATATACATTTGTAATGTGTTATGAAAATATGTGATTTTTATGGGAGAGGAAAGAAAACTAAAAGTATTTGCCACTGTGCTATGTTGTTGTTTTTTATAGTTGAAAGATACTTGAAACTGAAGTGCAAGGTTTTGGGAAAATAAAGTGAAGTTCTTTAATGCTGTTACATGACAATTTCTCTATCCCCAAGTGGATGTTTTTCATTGTTAGTAGGGCAGTGTTTGAGAAGCACTCAGCATAATGCCTAATATTAAAAGGTGTTGAGTAATTATATAACTTAGTCAAGGACACTACTAGAAATTTTTTGCACATATGTTTTGACATCATGACCAATCTTGAGAACACCTACAGCCACTATCGCTATGACAGAATAAATAAGATCATACCTTCAAAGTCTTGGGACCATGAAGAATTCTAGAGAGAGTTTATTCTAACTGGATTACTACCCTCTTCTTTATTAGATTTCTTTAAGTAGACTAATGAGACAACTTGTACATAAATAAGAAAGTCACTTGAGGTTATGCAAAGGAAAATGCAAGTAGATTTTTGTGGCTACAGCATAGACATATCTGAATACTCAGTATAGGAGGCTAGAAAACTAAGTCATTGCCACAGTGTCAAATTGTGCTGAAAATTAAGGTAGGTTATTTTGGTTTTTATACCTTTAAGGATTTAGGAATCATGAGCTGTACGATCCTATTTGTATCTATAGAGAACAATTATTGCTAGAGTTTGGATTCAAATTTCTGTAATAATTAGGAGGTAATAATGACTTGAAAAATGGTGGTAAAAATATCAAAGTAGTCACAAATACAAGACATGTTTAAATTTAATTTTCAATTTGCCACAATAGTAAGATTCAATCTCATCTTGCAAACTTATCCGTATTGTTTTGCTTCTGTGTGAGATGCTATGTATTTCTCGGTATCCCAAGTGTACAGACACCCCCGCCCCAACATTTTGGAAGCTGAATTTGTGATGAAAATTTTCTACTTCCCCAATGCCTTAAATATGTATTATGTATCCCTCATTATGGGATGTAGGATCATAACACATTTTCTTTTTAAGATTTCATTGTTTATAAGGAAAATAAGAATGTCACTTTGATTTAAACTCATGGTCACTTGAGACCATGAGTAATATTTGCCCAAGATTATTGAAATATCAAGTAGAATTTTAAGTATATCCTAGGATCCCAAATCAGCACAACTCTAGCCAAGATAAATTTTTCAATTTGAACTTGAAGTGACCAAAGCCTCTCTTCCTAGAAGGAGACTGTAAATCATTAAATTTTATCTGAGATAAAAGCAAGTAATCAAGTCACTATATAATCTGATCTCTGGGAGCAAGTATAGAGCAAAGAAATGAGGAATGGTTGGGGCTCAAAGGAGAAGGGCGCCGGCCCCATATGCCAGAGGTGGCAGGTTCAAACCCAGCCCCGGCTCAAAACTGCAAAATAAAAAAAAAAGAAGAAGAAATGAAGAATGGTTAAGGAATTTGGAAGACTTGGCTGAACATTATTTGCCAGCAATGATGTGAATTCATTTCATTTCTAAAGCCAAAATCAATGTACTACTACTTGCAACATGGAGTTGTTTGAAGAACTGAAAAATTAATATTGGCAAAGGTATTTATGTAGAATGTGTAGGAAACCTTTCAGGGTTTAACTGAAAAAGTGAATCTTATCAAACTTTCTCATGCATTGCATGACCCAATTCACACAACCTACATGCATGTCTTCAAGAAAGAAATAAAAAATTGGAAAATATTGACAAGAAAAGAAGGTAGCAAGTAGTCAATGCCTGATTCAAGGCGATCCCCAGACAGTCTACTGTACGTATTATAACAAGGGAAGATTCTGTTGGTGCCCCAGAGCGCTCACTCGGAGAAAGGAATTCAAGGTACACCAGGCACATAAGGAGACAGTTTGGAATTAAAATACCCTGATGGTAAAACAGAAATGAAAGCATGTATGGGGGACCTAAGGAAAATGAGCAGTGAAGATGAAAATAACAAGGAGAAGGAAGGAAAACTTACTAGAAAACACGACAAAAGAAAATTAAAAGGAGAAAGAAACAAGAAAACCTCCCCCACATTCTCAAAACAAACCAATATTCATAACCAAGAAACCACACTTCCCTTTATTGAAAGATAAGAGTACTCCTGAAACATGGAATCTGGAAAAAATTAATGAAATTGCCAGTCCTATCCACCGAAATGCAAAAGTTCTAATTGTCTTCGTTTAGACGCAGCATAATCACAGAACAGAAAATCAGAATCCCAATATTTTAGCAGATAACCTCCCACCAAGAGTAAAGTAGAAGAGATGTATAATCTCATAATGAGTTTAATATTTTCTCTGTTGTCTGTCTGGCCAGGAGTCAGAAAGAGAGAATGAGCAGAAAACTAGAGAAAAAGAGTCCTGTCTGAAAATGGCATGCGTCACTTCCATACATGCACCATTAGGGAGAACAAGTTCCCTGGCTTAGCCTGAAGGTCAGAGGGCCAACTATGCTGTACCCAGAGCAAAGAAAGAAACACACCCTAGATACTCCTGGGAATTGGTCTTTGTCAGGACTTAACGGAAAGGGCTGTGATTTTGCCAGCGTGGATTAATTAGGGTGATAAGAATGAGTGTAATAAATGAGGTAAGGGGAAAAGGAAGAGTCTAGCCCAGACTCACATAGGCATCTGATTTTGAATTTTTCTCTGCTTCCAACATAATAAGATCCCCTAGAAAGAAAACTCAGGAGAACTGGTAAGAGGACGAGGTCCTGCCACAGTCCAAAACACAGACAGCAAAGTGAGGAACAGAAGCCAAAAAAAAAAAAAAACAATAAAAGAGAAATATGAAAGTTGAGGGAAAAATAAATAAAGCAGAGATATAGTTAAAGGGCCTGTTAAAGAATTCTGGGAGACTTCTTCTGAAGGACACTGTCAAGTGCTACTTGAAGACTAGTTACGATGTGGACACAGAACAACAGAATTATGGTGAAATGAAACCATTTGGGAAACTTGTAAGTGAAGCCTGTGGGAATGAAAAGTGACTAAAATGAATGAGAGGGAATGCATGACTAAGAAGGGAGACAGAAATGCAGACTGATCCTTGAGGCCTTTTTATTTTTTATTTTTTTTTTGTTAAGCAGACCCAGGCAATCGACCCCACCGTCCCTGGTGTGCAGGACCAGCGCACTAACCACTGAGCAGCAGCGCCCAGCTGAGGCCTTTTTAATCGGCCCTTACTGTGTCATCAACATGTCCAGCTGGACTGACTCAACCTCTGATGCTCACTGTGTTCTAAACACTAAAGAGAACACTAAAGAAAGTAAATAAAACATAATTTTAATAACCAAGAAACTCATGATTTAGTGGGTAGTCTATATACCTAGACACCTTTAATATTTTAACTTTTCTGCTAGCTGAGAATGTGGCTCACAGGAGACACAAAGGACCTTCTCAGCTGAATTTAATTAAGTGATCTATTGCCTCTGCAAATGAGTGGAGAATAAAGTCTATCTTATCTGCTGTAAACTTAAAATATATAATTGGCCTGACTGTAATTTATGGCCCTGTTGTATATTCATGTATTAACATCTTTTGAATACATGTCCTCATTTGCATTTTAACTTTTGGGATTAGGAAATGATTGCACTCCATTTACTATGTAACGTTGCATTTTATTTTCCTGAACCCTGTGTTGTCTTCCACTCCTCTTTGTCACTGATTATATTTATCCACTGGATCAAACCCGTTGTCACAGAGCATGATAGAGATTGTGATTAAGAGTTATTGTGTGCTCTTAGATGTGCTTCTAAGAATAAGATTGTGTATTTTTAATACAATGATCTAACAATTAAGTTCATGAACTAATCCTAGGAAAAAATGCGATATACGTCATTGCTGGATTTCATTAAGGTCACCATCAAAGTGCTCCCCTTGGGAAGCTGGGCACCAATGCCAGTGCCTCATCTACCCTTCAAAGCAACTTTGGAACTCTTTTCTGGAATGGCCATCAGAGCTTTCATCATATTACTCCTTATGTCCTGAATGTCATCAAAATATCTTCCTTTCAAATTTTTCCTTTATCTTTTGAGAAAGAAAAAAGTCCTTGGGTAGCAGGTCAGGTGAGTAGGTTGGGTGTTACAGTTATTTGTTTATTACTAAAAACTCATAGGCAGTGCTCTGTGAGCTGGTGCACTGTTGTGATGCAAGTGGCACATATTTCTCACGCCAAGATTTTCAGTTCATGTTCTCCCTAGTCTTTATCTTTCGATGTTTTGTTGGTGCGCTCTGCGTTTCATAGTCAGCTGATGATTTTGAAACACAATTTGATGAATTCTTGCAATATTTTCATCAATGATTCTGGCTATCGCCTGCTCTGACAGCTCTTCATCAGAGATACTTCCCCCAGCCCCAGAAAAACATTTAATCCATTTGTACACTATCATTTCTTAATGTATTATTCCCCTAAATTTGGATTAACACGTTCCTGATTTCATATCCACTCTTACCAAGTTTAATAGGAAATTTATGAATGCTTGTTCAGTGCTCCAATTCAAGCCCCAACATTCTCACTACAGCACACAAAAACACAAAACAATAATGAACACCACTGAGCCAGACACTGCCACATGTTGACCCGACACCAGTGTGACATATTGATATGCTAGGGTTATGAAACTTCACTGGGTTGTTTGTACCGTACTGCAGTGTAAGCTCATCATGGGAAGTTCATGAACTTAATTGTCATATGCATATGATTCTGAAATGCATTGGACAAAAGTGATTTTTGTGAAATGATGGTGTTGGATGTTATCATGCAATTAATGTTTTATGTTTGTCCACTCATCTACTGTAACCAAGAAGAACATCATACTAAATAGCATTTTGTTTCTTGTTAAGTCATATAATGATTGTATATTGAATCCTTTTTCCATTAATAATCAAATACAATATATTTGACTAACACATGTAAGATTTGTATATGTGTTGCAAACAACAATCTCAATAATAAGGTGCTGAAAACATAATAAGAATGAATATTTCATAATCATTAAAATTACATCATAGTTTATTTACCTCTTATAAAAAAATCTCCAAAACTCATAAATAAGTAAAACTAAATTATGCTGCTAAAATAAATTGACAAAGTATACTATTGAATATATTTTTATGTTTATTTACTTAATTATTTTCCACCAAAATCAGTGACTTGTAGTATTCTTTAAGACTAATTTGTATAAAAGGTGTAAATCATTCTTAAATGTTATGCATATAATTTTATTACTTTTCCTCAAAATTTATTTTTACAGCTGTTCAATTTGTTTTCAATGAACTTCTAAAAAGCAAATTATAACCTAACACTTAATTGACTGGCATCAGTCTTTCATTCATTTATACTTATATAAAGGGTACTGTTGTTTATTATTATATTGTCTAGAAATTTGACTTTTTAAAATTGAAAGAAATTGGTTGTTAGCAAAAAAGAAGTCATCAGACGTAGCCTTCCCATGTCCTATTCTAATTTTTTCATTATTTGTTCCTTCATTTGTTTTGATTTTATTGAGTCACAATACTTACACATATTTATGGTATATAGGATATTGTGATACATACATATGTTTGCATGTGTCACGGATTGAGTAAAAAGTGTTTTTCCATCACATGTATTGGACTTACATTGCATATAAAGATATCTTAAACCACAAGGAGCTTAAGGTTCTATGGACTATAGAACTATAATCAACACCCTAGTGATTAGTTAGCTCATCCTCTTCCATTTGTAACCTCAGTGAGTTTATAATGCGCATACATTGCACTCAGCTCTGAAAAGAATCTTCTCAGCGTGATATGAACCAGGCATGTCCTCATTAGTTCTCTTATACATTAAATAGTTTATTTCCAGTGGTACATACAGTATAAAAGGTAAAACTGCTTATACTGTGCCTCTCCCAGCTCCCTGTAAGGCTCTCCCCTCTTGGAGTAAGGTCCATGCCCTGACGATGACCTGGAAGGCCCTCCTGCTCCTGCCCTTGGTTTCTGATCTGCAACTCTTCTCTCTCTCTCTCTCTCTCTCTCTCTCTTTCTCTCCGTTATGCTCTCATCCTCTTCTCATCCCTTAAACACAGCAGGTGCATCATCTGCTCTGGCCTTTATTCTCACCCTCTCCTTTTTGCAGGTGCCCTTCCCCTCAGTTCCTGTATAGCTAGAATCCTCACTGCCTTTTGGTCATTAATTAAAAATAGGAACATGTTCTTCTTAGCAAAGTATCTCAAGAATGGAAGAAAAAGTATCCAATGTACTCAGCCCTAATATGAAGCTAATTTATAGCTTTCATATGAAGGCTAAAACCCAATTATAGCATAGGAATACAGGGAAA
>CAUYON010112605.1:0-11967 GCA_963573935.1 Arctocebus calabarensis
GTGAGCGATTTTTGAAGATCAGAAAATGTTACAAGTTAGAAAACTTATCCTGAGTGAAAATTTAAAAAAAAAAAAAAGGAAGAAAAGAAGGAAGGAAGGAAAAAGAAAGAAAAGAGACAGACAATTATAGTAGATATGTGTTTAAGAATTATAAATAGGCTCGGCGCCTGTGGCTCAACAGGCTAAGGCGCCAGCCACGTACACCTGAGCTGGTGGGTTCGAATCCAGCCCGGGCCTGCCAAACAACAATGACGGCTGCAACCAAAAAATGGCCGGGCGTTGTGGCAAGCGCCTGTAGTCCCAGCTACTTGGGAGGCGGAGGCAGGAGACTCGCTTGAGCCCAGGAATTGGAGGTTGCTGTGAGCTGCAATGCCACGGCACTCTATCCAGGGTGACAGCTTGAGGCTCTGTCTCAAAAAAAAAAAAAAATATATATATATATATATATATGACATTTTTAATAAAGTGTGACATTTTTCATCTCAGGTATATACTCAAGAGAATAAAAAAAGATATTTTTAGACTCTGTTTCCCAAGGTTACCTTTGAATTGTGAGATAATGAAAAGAAAGAGGAGAGACATGAGGAAAACTTGACTAAGAATTAGGAAAATAAGATGGCAGATTAGAGATATCATCTTGTGAGCTGCTCTCAGGAAGATTGGAATCTGGGGAATCCATATACCTCTTACTGCATTATCTGGCTAAGAAATATTGTCAAGAGGGCAGAGTAATATGAGGGACACTAGGAGCCTAGAAAATTTCTGTCTTTGTTACTGTTTTTTTAAATATATATTTTTATTAAGTAATAAACACATAGATCATGTATACATTAATGCATTTATGGCTTACAATGTATTGATTTGAAATACAATTTGGAATGCTTACATCAAACTAGTTAATACAGCCTTCACCTCATTTACCTTATTACTGTGTTAAGATATTTCTACTTTATGTTTAATAGATTTGACATGTACCCTTGCAATATGTACCATAGGTGTGCTTCCACCATTTACCTCCCTCCATCAAACCTCCTTCGTCCCTCACATCCCCATCCTATTCCAAGTTGCTTTATTATTTTTATTTTTTCTTTCCTCTTTTCTTTCTTTTTTTGTGGATATTTTCCTACATGTCTCATTCTCCCCTTATATAATTCTCAATCAACAGTCAAGATATCCCTTCCTATTTTATTTTTTATTAATTATTATTATTGTGTCTATTTTGTTCTATTTAATTTTTATTGGTGAGACAGAACATCACAGGAATGGAGACGTATGAATCCTATGTATTCAATTTTGATATGAGGAAAATTAATGACAATTAATGACATGTTGGAGCATGGGGGGAAGGGAAGACCAGACAGAGAAGGAGGGAGGGGGTGAGGGAAACAAAAAGAGAAAAAAAATAAGAAAATAGTGACTAATTCTCACATAAATTGGATTTAATTTTGACCAAAGTATATTACCTAAACATTAACTTTTAATCTAACTGGTTAATATGTTGTTTAGGATATTGCATCCTCATTTATAATAATATATTTTCTCCAATTTTAAGGTGTATCCAGATTAAGTAGAATGATTTTGAAGTATTTCTTCTTTTTCTATTGTCTATAAGATTTGACATGTTCTGTTTATTGAAATTATATTTTACTTTTAATTGTAAATGTTGGTTGTCTTTTTGTGAAATTTTGAAATAAAAAATAAAAAGTTAACTGATGATTCAATACTGAACCTCAGAGTCAAAGCATTCTACAATAGACACAGTCTTATTTGACAATGTGAATGTTACTTTCTTTGCATTATTGTTATTACTGCTTAATATTTTGATGCAGCAATCATCTGATTTCTTTTTTGAATGTATTTATCTTCATTTGTTCTTTATGAGGGTTTTGTTTCTAGCCCTTATCTTAAACATTGTTATTGTTATTAATTTTTAAGCCTTTTTAATTTTGCGAAGGCAAAAAATAGAAACCTAATAAACACATGTATATGTAAAAAAAAAATGTCGTGCTGGGAGAAATGGATAATAGTGGAAGACTGAACTTTTAAAAGGTGAAACTGGATGTGCACATTTCACCACTTACCAAAATCGATTCAAGATGGATAAAATATTTAAATCTAAGGCATGAAGTGATAAAAAAAATGGGAAAATTTTGGCTTGGGGCAATATTTTATGAAGATTTTCATGGCAATTGAAACAACAACAACAAAAAAAAATAATGGGACTTAATTAAACTGAAAAGCTTCTGTACAGCTAAGGATACAACAATTAAAGTAATAAGATAACTTTCAGAATTACAAAAAAATCGCCTGTTATGAATCTTATGAAGGCTTGATAACTATAATATACAGAGAACTCAAATTAATCAACAAAGAAGAGCAAACAATCTTATCTATCACAGGGCAAAAGACAAGAACATAACTTTCTCTAAGGAAGACAGATGAATGAGTAACAAACATGAAGACATGCTCATGGTCCCTAATCATGAAAGAAATGCAAATCAAAACCACCTTGATATATAACCTAACCCCAGTGAGAATAGCTGACATCACAAAGTCCCAAAGCTGTACATGGAGTTTGAGAGAAATGAACACTTTTACACTGCTAGTGGGATTATAAAGTAATGCAGCCTCTTTAGAAAGAAGTGTAGATAATCCTCAAAGAACTCAAAATGGACCTTCCATTTCATCTGGCAATCTCATTACTAGGAATCTACACAGAAGAAAAAATATCATGTTATCATAAAGACATTTGTAATAGATATTTTATTGTGGATTAATTTACAATCACTGAGATGTTGAAACAACCTAAATGACTATCAACTCTGGAATGGATTAATAAACTTTGGTATATGTATACCATGGAATACTATTGAGACACAAAAAATGATGTAGTCTTTACATCTTTTGTATTAACCTCGAAGAAGTTGAAATACATTCTTCTTAGTAAAGTATCAGAAGAATGGAAAAGCAAGGATCTAATTTACTCAACATTAATATGAAGCCAGTAGACAATATAATACATGCTCACATAAGAGAAAATCTCATTTCAATTCAAGCTGGGAAGAGGGGGAATAAGGGACAGCAGAGAGTGGAGGGGGGATGTGTGTGCTCTAACTTTATGGGCACAATGTCAATCATGGCACTGATTCTGGGTGTGTGACACTACAACAGTAGCTCTTGCTACCAAATTCAAACATTGTAACCTAATTGTTTGTACCCTCACATTTAATCTCAAATAGCATATCAGAAATAAACAAAAAATAAAACAACAAAAATGATTCAAAAAATAATGAAACAAAATGTTGGTACTTTGAAAAGATAAACGAAATCAATAAACTTTTGGCCAGATTCACTAGACACAGAAAAGCAAGATATTTCATAATTTCAATAAGAAACAACAAAGTAAAAATAACAACATATACCACAGAGATAAAAGAGATTCTCTCTAATTATTAGAACATACTTTACAGCCAGAAATTTGACAAAGTGGAGGAAGTGGACCTATACCTGGAATCACACAACCTCTATAGACTTAACCAGGAAAAAATAGATCTCTTGATCAGTACAATTTGAAGCACTGAAATTTAATGTCCACACTAACTCTGTGTGGGAACAGAATAAATTTTGTACAGGAATTTATAAATAGGTAGTTTGTTCATGTGTAAAAGAAGATAAAGAAATGTTTTCCTTGCTTAATATCCCACACTCACTACCCTTTTCTAGATTCTTATCAGTTTCAGACTGCATTAACTAACATAGTCTTCCATCCTGTCTTGCCTCTACTTTCTCCTCATTTAGCTCCTCAGGCACAACCCAAATTATTTTCTTAAATCACTAATTTTGCATAAATTCATATCAACATTTTATTATTGTTTAGAGAATAGAAAATATATAAAATATGGTTACCACTGTCTCTTCTACTTTATCTTATACTCCTCTTTTACATCATCATCTTCATAACAATACAACCCATAATGATATTAGGCACAAGATCAACATAAGCCCTCCATGACTCTACCAAATTGTAGTTTATCTGAAGCCAGTCACATTTCTTTTTTCATGTCTTATCTATACCACACCATCACTTAAATATGCTCTTACATAAAAAAAAAAATGCTACCCTTTTCAAAGGACAAACTGGATGTTTCCCTCCAGTGTAGAGATTTATCAAAACAGTTGCAGTTTTAAGTGCTCTCATCTTACTCTGAATTTCAGTAATTTTAACACTTATATTAGTTATTTGTTCTTTATCCTATATACTGCCTTACATTGCTAAGGTATGGCTCATTTGTTTAAATTGACTTGTGAGGATCTTGAGGACCATATTTCCAGCACCTACCTCAATATCTCACCCAAAGCAGATGGTAAATACACTTTGCATACTTTGTACTTTGATACTGATAAATAGGGTTATAAAATTCTTGAAGGAGTAAAACTACATTGCAGATGCAGATGCAGGCTGTATTATGCAGGATGGGGAGGAAGAGTGAAGAGAGGAATCTTTAGTGTGAAACTAAAAAGAATTTAATTTACTTTTGAAGGAGGATTTATAAATTTACATTTGATATAAAAAGCTGGATAGAGCAATTGGAAGAATTTTGGAACTGTAGCTCTGATCAGGAAGGTTTTCATATACAAGAAATAATTAGTTACTAAATAATTTCAAGATTGCAAATCACATCCTGAGTCATCTTCTTAGTTAATTTTCATAACAAGCCTAGAGGTAGGTGTTATTTTCATTTTTGTAAATAATAGAATTAATATTTCAGAAGTTAAGCACTTATTCAGTGACACAGCCTCTACTCAAACACACTCCACTAGATCCATGGCTGCTACTATGCTTTCTTTAATTCTATACTTAATTGTTTTACCAATTTTGTAGGTAACACACAAGGTTGTGAGTATTTATTACTCCTAAGGAAACATTATTTTGTAGTTATCAACAAAAAATATCCATAGAAATTTAAACTATATTGTTCAAATTTATGGGAAAGATAAATTTTCAAATACCCATTTATTTTTGTTCATGGTATGGTGTTTTAAATGGGAAGCTTATTTTTTTTTCCCTTTCTTTTTTTCTTTGAGGAAGGGTCTTGTTCTTTCACCCCAATTAAAGTGCAGTGGTGTCATGATAGCTCACTGCAACCTCAAACTCTTAGGCACAAGTGATCTTGTTGTCTCAGCTTCCAAAGAAGCTGGGATTAGAGGGTCCTGCTACCATCCCGAGATAGTTTTTCTATTTTTAATAGAGACAGGGTCTCACTCTTGCTCAGGCTGGTCTTAAAATTTTGACCTAGAGCAATCCTTCCATCTCGGCCACACAATGTACTAGGATTATAGATGTGATCCACCATGCCCAGCCTGAAGTTTTTTTCAAAAATTAATGTTTCACTATGTTTATATTTCTGTTTTTATTTTTTAATTGCAAATTAATGTAAGAGTACAAAATATGACATCAAAATATATGAATTTGCTAGGAAGAGTCCCTCTTGCAATTGTGTCATAAACTAAAAGGTATGCCATACAACCTTACGCTGTGCCCATTAAGTGTAAATACCCCAAATACCCTTCTCCTGTCTACCTTTCTCATTCCTTCTGCTCACAATTTGAATTGAAATGAAATTTTCTCCTATGTGGGCATGAGTTAGATCATCTAGTAATTAATATTATTATTGAGTACATTGGACATTTGCTTTTCCATTCTTGCACAACTTTACTGAGAAGAATGTGTTTCAACTTCATCTAGACAAATACTAAAGATGTAAAGTCTCCATCTACTTTATGCCAGAATAACATTCCATGGTATTTAGCTTATTTCCAAATCTTAGTGATTGTAAATTGATCTGTTATAAACAGTATGGTTCAAACTTCCTTATGATAACATGACATTTTTCCTTCCATGTAGATATTTTTCCTTCTAGTGGTATTGTGGGGTCAAATGTGACATCTAATCTGAGTTATTTGAGGAGTCCTCATATATCTTTCCAAAGAACACCTACGGTGCCTCTTAGCAGGGTACTGGCAAAACTTATTAAAGGTAGAGTATTAGTGTCTTTATATAGTGATCAAGGAGATGCCATGAAGGATATCTGTAACAGTATGATCAAAATATTTCTGAATGTATATGAATCGTGCCCTGTGATTGCACCAATGTACATAATTATGATTCAATAAAATTATTAAAAAAAAAAAAAGAGGCTTCATTAGTTTGCAATCCAAGCACCAGTGTAAAAGTGTTCACCTCTTTCCACATACATGCCAGTACCTGCAACTTTGGGACTTTGTGATGTGGGCTAACCTTTCTGGGGATAAGTGACATTTCAGTGTGTTTTTTGTTTGCATTTATATAATTAGGAACAATGATAATTTTTTTCACGTGTTTGTTAGCCATTCATCTGTGTTCCTCAGGGAAAGTTATGTTCATGTCTTTTTTCCAGTGATATATCATATTGTTTGCTCTTTTTTTGTTTATTAATTTGTCAATCATATATCCTAGTTATCAACCATTGTCAGATTTGTAACACACAAATATCTTTTCCCATTCTGAAGGTTATCTATGTGCTTTGATTGTTGTATATTTAGCTGTACAGAAACTTTTCAGTTTAATTAAGTCCCATTTATTTATTTTTGTTGTTTTTACAGTTGTTGTCAGTGTATTCTTCATAAAATCTTTCCCTAGGATGACATCCTTAAGAACTTTTCCTACACTTTCTTCTAAGACTTTTATCATTTCATGCCTTAGATTTAAATATTTTATCAATCTTGAACCAATTATTGTAAATTGTGAAAGGTGCAGGTCAAGGTTCAGTCTTTTACATGTGGTTATCCAGTTTTCCCAGCACCAGTTACTTACTAGGGATTCTTTACCCCAGTATATGTTTTAAGTGGGTTTATGAAAAATTAGGTTGGTATAAGAGAGTGGTTTCATCTCTTGGTTTTCTACTTCTTTCCACATCTATTTTTGTGCCAATACCATACTGTTTTTTTTTTTGTTTTTTGTTTTTTGTTTTTGAGACAGAGCCTCAAGCTGTCACCCTGGGTAGAGTGCCGTGGCATCACAGCTCACAGCAACCTCCAATTCCTGGGCTCAAGCGAGTCTCCTGCCTCCGCCTCCCAAGTAGCTGGGACTACAGGCGCCCGCCACAATGCCTGGCCATTTTTTGGTTGCAGCCAATTGTTGTTTGGCGGGCCCGGGCTGGATTTGAACCCACGAGCTCAGGTGTCCATGGCTGGCGCCTTAGCCCGCTGAGCCACAGGCGCCGAGTCAATACCATACTGTTTTGATCACTGTGGACTTGTAAAGTCTAAAGTGAGGTAGGGTGATCCTCTGGCTTTGTTTTTATTACTAAAAATTGCTTGCCAATACAGGTTTTTTTCCTGGTTCCAAACAAAATGAATGATTACTTTTTCAATTCTTCAAAGTATGATGTTTGTATTTTAATTGGGATTGAATTCAATTTGTACATTGCTGGGGGAAGTATAAACATTTTAAAAATGTTTATTCTTCCCATCCAGGAGTATGGTATGTTCTTCCATAGTCTTCTGCTATTTCTTTTCTTAGAGTTTCACAATTCTTTTTGCAGAGATCTTTCGCCTCTTTTTTTTAGGTTTAGTTTCTGTGAAGCTATGGTGAAAGAAATTGCATCTTTGATTAATTTCTCAACTTGGCTGCTACTGGCATATACAAAGGCAATTGATTTGTGGACATTTATTTTGTACACTGAGGTGTTACTATATTACATTATCACTTGCAGGAGTCTTATCATTGAGTCTATGGAGTTCTCTAAGTATAAGGTCATATTATTAGCAAAGAACAAGAATTTTACCTCCTCTGCCCCCATTTGGATGTCTTTACATACTTCTTTTGCCTGTCTGCATTGGCTAAATATTCCAGAACTAGTGTAGATAGAGGACATCTTTGTCTATTTCCAGTTCTAAGTGGAAAATCATTCAATTCTATTCCATTTAGTATGATATTAGCTGTGTATTTATTGTTGATGCCATCAATCAGTTTAAGAAATATGCTACCTATGCCCATAGTTCTTAAGTGTTCTTGTTAGAAAAGGATGACAAACTTTATCCAATGATTTTTCTGTATCTCTTGAGAGGATTACATGGTCTTTGTTTTTGCTTTTATTGATATGGTGAATTACTTTTGTGGATTAGAGTATGTTAATAAAGCCTTACATCCCTGTGATGCAGCCTACTGGGTCATGATAAATTATTTTAAGGTATAGCTTTAATGTACTGGCTAAGATTTTGTTGAGTAATTTTGCATTGATATTCTTTAATGAAATTGGTCTGTAGTTCTCCTTTCTAGTTGGATCTTTCCCTGGTTTTAGCATCAAACAGTTGTTTGCTTTGTAAAACATGTTTGGGAAGATTTCATCCTTCTCAATTTTTTTTAATAGTTTATGGAGTATGGGTTATAAGGTCTTCTTTGGAGATTTGATAAAATTCTGATGTGAAGCCTTCTGCTGTTTTCATTTTGGAAGATTTTTATTGTTTCTTCAATGTCAGTGCTTGATATTGATGTGTTCGATAGATACAATTCTTCCTGGTTAAGTCTAGGGAGATGGTATGAATTCAAGTAATGGTCCATTTCATCCACATTATCAAATTTTGTAGCATAGAGTTTCCTGTAGTAGTCAGAGATAATCTCTTGTATCTCTGTGATATCTGTTTTTATTTCCTTTTTTATTTCTGTTTTGGCTTATTAAAGATTTTGTTTTTCTTTTCCTAGTTAATCTGACGAAGGTTTATTAATTTTTCTTTCTTTATTTTTTTGAATAAAGTTTCTGTTGCTTTAATTATCTGAATAATTCTTTGGTTTTCATTTTCATTAATTTCCAATTTAATTTTTTTTTATTTTCTTTTGCTGTTTTGGTATGGATTGTTCTTCCTTTTTCATTTCCTTTATATGATTTGTTAGGTTATTGATGTTCCCTCTTTCTGTGGTTTTCAGATGTGGGCATCTAATATGATAAATTTACATCTTTTGAGGTATCTCATAGGTTTGGTAACTTGTAGCTTCATTGTTGTTATGTTTAAGAAATTTAAACATTTCCTCCTGCATCTCTACCTTGACCAACTGTAATTCAACACAAGGTTGTTTAATTTCCATGCCTAAGTGTGGGGAAGACAGTTTTTGAGTCTTCAAAGTAATTGAGTTCCACTTTTACTGCTTTGTGGTGTGAGAAGGTACAAGGTATAATTTCCGTTATTCTAATTTTACTGAGATTTAAGTTGTATCCTAGGATGGATGTATTTAGGAGTATGATCCATGGTCTGGTGAAAAGAATGTATATTCCTTAGCTTTTGGATGGTGCATTCTGCATACTTATATTAAGCCAATTTGTTCTTGAGTTACACTTAGATACCATCTGTCTTTATTTTCTTATTTAAATTTATTTTATTAAATCATAATTGTACACATTTATGGTATGCAATGTGATGATGTTATATACAACATAGAATGGTTAAATTGAACTGAATAATATAACCATCACCTCACTTACTTATTTTTTTTTTTTGGGTGTGGTAAGGCATTTATAGCTTTCTCTTAGTTGTTTAGAAATATATCCTTGGGTGGGGGAGAAATATACCCTTGCAATGAACAATAGTCAAGCCAAAAACATAGTCAAGAACTCTATTCCATTTACAGTAGTGTCAAAGAAGATGAAATACCTGGGAATTTATCTAACAAAAGACATGAAAGATCTATATAAAAAGAATTATGAAAGCCTGAGAAAAGAAGTAGCAGAATATGTTAACAAATGAAAAAAACATGCCATGCTTGTGACTGGGAAGAATTGACATTGTTAAAATGTCTGTATTACCCAAATCAACCTACCAATTTAATGCAATATCTATCAAAGCACCAATGTCTTATTTGAAAGAACTTGAAATGTAGTAAGAAAATCTGTTTTAATTGGAATCACCAAAAATACCTGAATAGCCAATGCACTACTTAGAAAGGCATCATACTACCAGACCTCAGATTATACCACACTACCAGACCTCAGGTTATACCACAAATCTATAATGATCTTTGTTTATTTTGTGTTTAGAGGATATATTCAGTTCTATAAGAGGAGTGTTAAAGTCTCTGCTTATTATGGTGTTATAGGATATCTGTCATATTGCTCAGACCAATTAAGGTTTGTTACATAAATCTGGGAGCATTTAAGATGGATGCATAAATATTTAGAATTGAAATGTCCTCTTCTTGCATGCTTCACCAGGATGAAGCGACCATCTTTGTCTTTCCTAATTTTAATTGCTTTAGTACTCTAGTATTAAAAATAATTCTGTAATCCCTCCTCTCTTCTGGTTTGTCATTGCCTGAAATATTGTTGTTCATGCGTTTTCTCTGTGTCTACATTTGTCCTTTGCCCTGGCCAGCGGGGGGTTCAACAAGGGCTCAAGGAAAAATTAACCTGGATGAAAGACAAACCAGACACAAAGAAGGAGACCAAGTCGAGCATCTGATCAAGGTCTCAAATTTTATTTTTTACAATGCAGCTTATATAGGGGTAAAAAGAAGGAAGCAGCCCTAGCTGATGTGATCAGGGCCGCTGGGTTGCTAGGATCCCTAACCACAGAATGCTCTCTGGTAAAGGTCATGGGTGGGGAATTTCTAAGAAGAAGTGGAGCATTAAGCCAAGGAGGATATGTTGCCATGGCAGTTGTCAACCCTTGACTCAATGGGCTAACTTCAGGCTGGGTCAGTTTGACTTTTGGGAAATGAGGCAGGCTTGAAGAAGTAGAAGTAGAAGTTTAAGAGTAGGCCTAGACAAAATGGCGAGACTATTGTCCCTATAGCTCCCGACATCTCCTCCCTTCTTTTATATAAAAAGATGGGGAGGCCCGCTATTAGCAGTGGGCATTAACCAATTGGGGGAGTAGTGACCTGGCGACGAGACTCTCCCTTGATGGGAGGTAATATTAGCCCCTGGTAACTTTTGTGGAGGAGAGGAAGGGCATTTTTATTTCAATACCAACCTCCATGCAAGCCAGGTTTATCTCTCAGGGAATCCAGAAGTGGTTTATAGACCTTCCCTTGCGGTGCTTTAGCCTCGCACCCATATCGGTGCCCATATCGCACTCACTTTATTGTGAGCCGATATGCATAGGTCTGAATCCTATGCAGCTCCTAAAGGAGAGGAGTCATTTAGCACATCAAAACCTTGGTCTGTATTCCTATGCTATAATTGGGTTTTAGCCTTCATATGAAAGCTATAAATTAGCTTCATATGTACTCAGACCAAGGTTTTGATATGCTAAATGACTCCCCTCCTTTAGGAGCTGCATAGGATTCAGACCTATGCATATCGGCTCACAATAAAGTGAGTACGATATGGGCACCAATATGGGTGCGAGGCTAAAGCACCGCAAGGGAAGGTCTATAAACCGCTTCTGGATTCCCTGAGAGATAAACCTGGCTTGCATGGAGGTTGGTAGCAAAATAAAAATGCCTTTCCTCCCCTCCACAAAAGATACCAAAGGCTAATATTACCTCCCATCAAGGGAGAGTCTTGGAGGAGCCAGGTCACTACTCCCCCAATTGGTTAATGCCCACCGCTGAATAGCAGACTTCCCCCTCTTTTTTATTGAAAGAAGGGAGGAAATGACGGGAGCCATAGAGACAATGGTCTCACCATTTTGTCTAGGCCTAATCTTAAACTTCTACTTCTACTCCTTCAAGCCTGCCCCATTTCCCTGAAAGTCAAACTGACCCAGCCTGCGTCAAGGGTTGACAACTGCCATGGCAACATATCCTCCTTAGCTGAATGCTCTGTTTCTTCTTAGAAATTCATAATTGCTAAGTCATGGAAGAAGCCCAAATGCCCATCAACCCATGAATGGATTAATAAATTGTGGTACATGTATACCATGGAATACTATGCAGCCTTAAAGAAAGATGGAGACTTTACCTCTTTTGTGTTTACATGGATGGAGCTGGAA
>CAUYON010112609.1:0-61898 GCA_963573935.1 Arctocebus calabarensis
TCTTTATATAGTGATCAAGAAAATGTCATGAAGGCTATCTGTAACAGTACGATCAAAACATTTCTGAATGTATATGAATCGTGCCCTATGATTGCACCAATGTACAGAATTATGATTCAATAAAATTATTAAAAAAAAAAATGAAATGAGGCCTTGACAGGTAAGCAGTAGATCATCAGAGAAGGTGGGAAGGACACTCTAGGTAGAGAAAAGAACTTGTGCAAAGACACAGTGGCATGAAAGAACATACAGCTTCTGAGAACAAGTAGTTCTGTATTTCTGTTAAAGGGTCGACTCTATCACTTACCTACTGTGTGACTGGGGCCAAGTCACTTGCACCTGTTGGCTTCCTTCCTTCTCTGTTAAATGGTAAGTATAATAATAATGATCATTTTGTCCACACTACATATTTCACAAAGATTTTATGAAGAGCATCTGAAATAGTTAACATGGAATTCCAGCATCGTTTGAGGGTGAGGATTTCTTTCCAGTTTCTAAAGGCTATATGAGAGTGGATGTGGAATAACTTTATAAATCATAAAGTACCATGTCCATGTGCATTGGTGATATTTGAAGTCTCACCGGCCAAAACTAGAGCTCCACATGAAAGCTCAAGTGTTCAGTTTCCAGTTACCCCAGTTTTTAGCCACCTAACTCCAACCCTTTCCCACCTAGTTTGGTGCTAGGACTCCCCACTCTGTCCCCTTATCCCCATGGGTGCTTTTCATCAGTTTATGTAAGGGTAATATGTAAGAATATTTCCCTGAAGCTGCCCATCCATTTTATTCTTACCTTCTTACCTTTTTTCCCTTGGTAACAAATAGGGACATACATCCTTCAACTTTCCCTTCCTCACTCCACATCCGTCCCTTCATTCTGAGTGTCTCTGAATTAATTGCCTTACTTTATCCAAGCATCTATTTTAAGATTGTAAATGTTTATTGTTCTTTAAGGCTCTAAGTCTTATTATACAATAATAAAACAATTTGTTAATTTCATCATCCGATACCCCTATTGTCAGTCCCAAAGTCCTACTTACAGTGTCTCCTGGGGTTTGGAGTCGGGTGGGATATGTCTGGGGGACAACATGTAATAGGCCTCATGGTAATCTGATTTAAACTCCTAGAGTTTCAAGGGTTCTTTTACAACTGGAACTTTACCTTGGAAGTGAGAAAAATTTAATCTAAAAATTTGTACCCTCAGATTGATTTGAAATAAAAAAAAACTTATAGGGTTTAAATATAGAGTGAAGGATTGGGTTATTCTTGTATTTAAAAGGCTGGAGGTTAGATAGAATTTGGTGAACAAGTATGTATTATTCTTATCCATGAAATGGGCAGGGAATATGTGACCTATGTAATTAGTGTTGTATCACAGGAAGCCCAAAGAACATTGATGTTTCAGAAAAAAAGTGGCAGGAATCCCCAGGTATCCTCACGGTTCCAAGTTCTACTGAGGCAATAGGATCTCTAACTTATCTTTAGCAGTAGTCCATCAGTTACACTAATGGGAAGATGATTATATCTGGCCCAATAAATGTCATGCGTATCTTCCCGTTTTGGTTAACTCTAAGCTCACAAAGGATGATAACTCTATATTATGTATTTATGTATCTCCTTATTATGGCTAGCCTAGTGTTGGCATATAGGGCCTCAATTAATTGAATAAATGAATAATAGATACTTGAAAAATAACAGTAAATGCTGATAGATATGCTAAGGATGCTGAATAACTATATCTGGGATTTTCAAGAAACCCTTGCTGTTTGGACCACAGGGAGTTACAGTTGCTTCCTGGCCCTGCTGACACTTTGATTTTAGACTTCTGGCCTCTAGAAATGTGAAATAATGAATTTTCTTTGTTTTAAGCCAACAAGTTTGTGGCAATTTGTTGAAGCAGTGCCAGGAAAATAATATAGGGAGATTAAAGAAAGACTCTAGAAAGCATAAGCCATTTCAACTAGAACTTAAAGGAAGGGAAGGATTTTAATGTTTTCTGTAGGCACAGAAAGGCATTCTAGGATGAGAAACAGACTGAACAAAGACATGAAGATATAAAATGGAGAATGCCCAATTATTATTTAGCAAAGCTGAAGATACTCACCAACTGCTTTGAATAGCTAACTACATTGGGTGTGTGGATTCCATGTTTTCTAGATGCCGGTGAGTTGCCAAAAAGGATACTCAAGGATCATTTGTTTTAGATGAATGGAAACATATTTTTTCCCATCTTATTTTGTTTTCACTCTTGAAACATAGCCTCTGTCCTGGGAAGGAGCTTCTTAGGACACATTTGTTTCATAATCCCCAGTATAATGATCTTAGGGATTCAGCATGAATGCCTATGTGTACTGACCTAAAAAGGCTAGTTCAGGGAAGGTCAGACCTCAAAACTGGCCAGAGATTATGTTTCCTTTAGAAAGCATTCCTTCACTTGTTTTATGTGCTACCTGTATTATGTACTCCATAGTCTGATCCAGCCATTATTCTCCACAGTATACTATCACTGTCACCACCATTACCAACATCATGAGGGACAGCAGCTAATAACAGGGTGAAAGGAGAATATCATAGGAACCACTATTGTATATAGAAGAAATCATACTTCCATAAATGACTTAAGAAAGCTTTCTTGCAGTATGAGAGATTTTAGGAACTTCTGGAATGTATACATGAGGAGACACATTATTGTACACCTCTATACAAGATCTGACAATTAAGTACATAAACTCATTCTAAAAAGCAGCGCTACATACATTGCTGAATTCACTAATGGTCACCTTCAAAGTACTCCCTTGGGAATCTGTGCACTGATGCAAACACCTACTCCACTTTTTGAAGCAATTTTGGAACTCTTTCTAGAATGGCCGTCAAAGCTGTCGTCATATTACCCTTAATGTCCTAAATGTCATAAAAAAAAAGCACCTACCACTTGCCAGTTTTCCACCGCTTTTGCCCTCCTTGTGGGGTCCAGAAGTCTCTCGCTGACTTCCTGTGTCACCTATAAAAAGTAACTAGGGGAAGCAGGGTGCAGTGAGAGTGGGGAGAGAAGACTCCAGGCATCTCTGGCTGTTAAGTTTTGCCCACAGGCTTCCCTCTGGTGACACAGGAAGTCAGCGAGAGACTTCTGGACCCCACAAGGAGCACAAAAGTAATGGAAAACTGGCAAGTGGTAGGTGCGTTTGTTCGGTTGGAGGCTGCCTGCAGCTATAACCATAGCAACAGCGAGACTGCAAGCAGGAAAAGCCTTACCTGTGGGCTGTTTTGGTTTGTTTGGACTTGGGCACTCGATTGAACTGCCTTGGGAGATCTTGGTCAGGTGTGTGGATGACTTTGGGCATTGTCTGGGGCCCTGGACTGAGCCGCTGAGCTGGAAAGGAGCTAATATTGTTCAGCTGTGGGCTGCCCACACAGCTACTGTAGGGGAGCTTCTTCTGCGTGTTGCAGCATGGGGATCAGCGGGAGACCTTGTTGAGTAATCCAGTGACTGAGCTGCACAAAGGCGGAGACTGAGAGTCTGGGGAAGAGCAGAGATCCAAGTGTCTGGCAGATTAACAGCCTGGCCCTCAGGGGCGTAAACGGAGACTGGATTTGTGCACTGGATAAGTGGGCAGCCATGCCAGGAGAGATGCCAGGAATAAATTCTGTCCTTGGAAAGTTTGTGTTTAGCCAAGGATCGGAGTTTGGAGTGTCTTTTAAGTGGCCTGAGTAGACATTTGGGCCTCCAAGCCTGCAGAGTCTGAGAAATCATACAGCTCAACATTGTGATTAACATCTCATATCTCAGAAGATCAAATGTTGCCCAGACAATATTCATCAAGATCTATATACTGTCTTTTTTTTTTTTTTTTTTGGTTTTGGGGTTTTTGTTTTTTAATTTCAACATTTTTCCTTGACATTTTTCTTTTTTTTTTCTTTTTGTTCTTTTTTCTCTCTTCTTTTCACTATTCTAGTTTAAATAAAATCTTCCATTTTTGTCTTCTTTAACAATTAGAATTTCATTTTTGCCAGTGTTTCTGTCCTTATTATGCCTGCTCCAATTTTATCCCGTAGGGGTTTTTGTTTGTTTGCTTCGGTTTGATTTATAGTATTTTTGTCTTTCCTCTCTACCTGGTACAGGTGGGGTACTGTGTCTGATCAGGCTGATAAAGAGCTGTTGACCTCAAGGGAACCACACAACCCAGCACCCACAGAGATTGTAGGTTCTTAAGGTTGGGTCATAGTACCCTACTGTACACCTATATTACTCCTTTCTCCTTCTTTCAGTGCCTTATTTCTTTTTGTCAATATTTCCTTTTACTCACCCCTTCTTCTTTCTCTTTTTTCTTTCTTTTAAAATCTTTTTTTCCCTTTTTGTTCTTCAATCTTCTCATCCTTGTGGTCCTATACCAAAAGGACTCATTAAAACTTTAGATCAGAGGCACAGTAACTTAAAGAGCAATAAGAAGTGAAAGGAAAATTAGGCCAAAGAAATAGATACAAGAAAGCACTCGTGAAGAAGAATGAGCAGAAAAATCCAGGCAACATGAAATATCAGTCCACAGCAACCCCTTCAAGGGACTGTGAGGTAGCTACAGCAGTGGATTCCACTTATAAAGAAATGTTAGAAATGACAGAAGAAGAATTGAAAATACAGATGATGAAAACAATGAAGGAAATTGCTGAGAAAGTGGGAAATAACCAAAAGGAAATCAAAAAACAGAATCAAATAAGAGGTGAACATTACGAAGAATATAGAAAGGATATAGCAGAGCTGAAGGAACTTAAGGATACAATAGAAAGTATCAAAAACTTATTAGATCATGCAGAAGAAAGATTCTCAGAGGTAGAGGATAAAGCTCTTAAGATAATTCAGATAGTTAAAGAGGCAGAAAAGAAGAGAGAGAAAGCTAAACGTTCACTGACAGAATTATGGGACTCTATGAAGTGTTGAAACATATGTGTTATAGGTATCCAAGAAGGGGAAGAAGAATGACCCAGAAGAATGGAAGCCATTCTAGAGAATATTATAAATGAAAATTTCCCAAATATCACCAAAGATTCTGACACTCCTTTCAGAGGGATATCTGTCCCCTGATTGCCTCAACTCAAATAGAGCTTCTACAAGGCACATTGTGATGAATCTATCTAAAGTCAAGACAAAAGAAATGATTTTGCAAGCTGCTAGGAGTAAGTGCCAAATGACCTACAGAGGCAAATTTAGCAGGGTGACCTCAGACTTCTCTAATGAAACTTTCAAGCCAGAAGACAATGGTCATCTGTCTTTAATATACTTATACAGAAAAATTTCTAGCCCAGAATTCTATATCCTGCTAAGCTAACCTTTAAAATTGATGGAGAAATAAAAATTTTTATTGATATGAAAACATTGAGGAAATTCGCCACAACAAGACCAGCCTTACAGGTAATATTTCAACCTATTCTACACACTGACCATCACAACGAACCTTTAGATTTAGGAATACTTACATCACACTGGTTGATATATACCTCATAGCATTTACTTAATTATGTGTTAAGACTTTTATACTATGCCTGTAGTCCCAGCTACTTGGGAGGCTTAGGCAAGAGAATTGCCTAAGCCCAAGAGCTGGAGGTTGCTGTGAGCTATGACACCACAGCACTCTACCAAGGGTGACAAAGAGACACTCTGTCTCTAAAACAAAAAAGAAAGAAAGAAAGAAAGAAAGAAAGAAAGAAAGAAAGAAAGAAAGAAAGAAAGAAAGAAAGAAAGAAAAAAGAATTTAAAGACAAACCAAAGATATGGCTGTTAAATAAACCAGAGGGGTTTTATGAAGTCTTGAGAAATGAGTTTCTGACACCACTTTGTCTGCAATAGCAAAAGAGACGCAGCACTTACATTCATCTTTGGGGGACTATTTTGATACAGTTTTAACTTTAAAGAAACCCAACAGAATAGATTAATCATTAACATTTTAACTAAACTGATCATTCCAAGGAAGCTCTTTTAGGTTTGGGCCTAAAACATTAGAGAAGGGATCTTATATGATTTTCTTATCTTTGCCACAGGCTTATTCACCATTTTCTGAAATATCTGTAACAGATAGAAAATGTCCATGTGAAGAACAAATTTTTGACTCTATCTTGGGGAAGGAGGAGAAGAAGGTATTTGTCAATTGATTTTTGTCAAGGTAACCAGTAATTGTAGAATTTAAAGAAAACGAAAGCTTCGGGTAGAAAAGAATAGCATGTTGATAACAGAGCAGAAAGTATGTTCAACAGGAATCATTGTGGATGATAAAACAGGCTAACAACATGTTTTTGGACAGGTTGATTTCTGGGTAAGTGTATGGCACAATGACAAAGAAAGATGAGCTAGAAGAGTCGTGGCTCAAGGAGGGACTACACAAATAAATAAATTTGTGTCTGTATGTACGGGTACAGAGAATGTTCAGAATTTTTTTTTGCCAGGAGAATCTTGTCAGGGAATTCTAAAGCTCCTAGGAAAATGGATCTTCTTGTGTTATGTATGTTTGAATGCATGCAAATATTGTGCTTCTCTATATTCCAAGGACTGTCCCCAATTGTCAGGCTCCAGCCACCTAAGGTTGGCCCATACACTGAATCACATCTCCTGTGTTCCTGAAATACCACTTTGAATTCAATATGCATTTACTTATTTTGAAGCAGGCAGCTAATGGCTCTAAATTCAAGGTCAGAAATGCTTTTAATAGAAACTCACTGGTCCTGTATGTCATTTTTGCTTTCATGAAATATCGTAGCCACTAAACCCGGTGGATAATAGAAGCATAATTTCCTGTCAACCACAATAATCTGCTAGCTTGAGTCCTAAAGTGTCTGTAAAAGTCTGTTTTTGTTTTAGACTTTACCTATCAACGTGTGGCTCATCGTTTTGAACTTTAGTCCATGTTTTTTACAAAATGGACAGTATAATGCATTTTTGCATAACAACTTACATAAAGCGTTGAATGAGTTCACCTTAAAATATTGTTAGAATCAGCAGAGTGGGATCTAGGTTCTGCTTAGAATTATCTGTAAATGTGAGAAGACAAATTATAGGAATTTTACCTAGGGAAAAAATGTCTTCTTGTGAGGGGGGATTCTAAAGACTTTCTTATACATTTGATTTCCATTGAGATTGCAAAATCTCTTCACCCCACTATCTGGGTGTAAATCAATGCAAGAGCATTATAATAAAGTGGATTACTTGGCCAGATGTACATACTGTGGTTGGAAATGTAAAAATAAATTGATTTTTTACCCCAGCTTTACAACTCCGCTCAATTTCTTCTTCCTTGCATAAAGTTAAGCAGTTTGTGTATGCAGTTACTACTCACAATATTTATTAATTCTGATAACACTGCCATAACATTTGGTTGCGTATCGAGAATTTCTACAAAGCTATTCCCTGACATTTTAAGAGGACATTGGCTCTTCCTGTGGCAGAGGTGCAAGCATGAAAATGGTTTAGCTATAAATGTCACAGTAAAATCCCATTTTTTTTTAACAGGATCACCTTGAAGACCATGTGTCAACACTCAAGTCATAGTATGTGAACAACACAACAGTTAGCTGGGAAAATATCCCAGTGTCACACACAGATAGATATGGGGGAGGTGGGAGTATTAACACATTATACAAAAATCTGGTTTATGTGTTTACTCCTGAATGTGCAGGGATGATAAGTCGTCCATGGCACGGCAGGAAATGACACTGCAGAGAAAGTGACTCTCCCGTCACACCATTGAGTCCTCCAGGTCATGTCAAGGAGGTCTGAGTTAGGAACTCGTCTCCTTTCTGCCCATTTGCTCCTCAGAGCCTGAAATCAACATCACCCACACTGAAAGAGTTATAAGAAATGCAGAGTCTCAAGTCCACATTAGACTAAGTGAATCATAATCTGCATCTTAACAAGATTTCCAGGTGATTCGTACACATGTTAATATTAGAGCACTCTTCCATAATGTACTACAATTGACTCTCTTGACTGGGCTGTAACAGAGATGATTGTTACATTTTCAGTAACTGCTAGAACCAGTTAATGGCCACATTGGAAGCTTGAAATTGGTCATGGTGGAAGTATTTACATCATGGAAATCAGAAAACACTGCAAATGAGAGTTTTTTGTGGCTGTTTGTTTTTGCTGTCAGAGAATCCTTGTTAAATATTTACCAGTCTGCCTTTAACTATTTCCGTCTTTTAATGAAGAGGTTGACCTCTGGCTTTCATAGTATTTAGTTTAGTGAAAATAAAACGTTCTTTGAAACACTAAGATCTTTGTACTTCCATTCACTTATCTCTAAGTGGAAATGATGACAATAAAGTAATGATAACACTAACAGGGTTATTTTGAAGAATAGATAAGAACACGTGTGTTTGTGTGTGTGTGTGTCTATACTTCTCTATGATTTAATATTATAAATGTGAAGTGCTCGCTATTAACCTGGTAGTTTTAACGTAATACTCCATTATGCCAAATAATGTTGGCTTTCCATGTAAAAATAAATGTTCCCAAAACCAAATCGTTTACAATAAAATGTAAGTAACAATACAGATGACTTAAGAACTTGGCAAAATGTAAGGAGGTGGCGTAGGAGTTTTTCGGTTGCTAGAAGCCCTGTGCAGGGAGGGTGGAGGGATGACTTACATGTGTGAAGAAGGGTTTCGACTGAGCCGGGCTAATTTCTTCTTGGGGTTTTCCCACTGACTGCAGGGAATTGGTAAAAATCACTGCCTACCTCTCTGAAAATTGAGTTGTACTTGAGCGACACTCAATTGTCTCCCACTTCCTCTCTATGGGTGGCCAGACCTTTGGAGAAATTAAACATATCCTCCTTTGTGCAAAGAACTGGCAGAAAGAGGGTAATCTGTATGACATGTACTCTACGGGGACCGTAACCTATGAGAATTTGGTGGTTAGAGAGAAGGATGAAGTGAAGATGGACTGGGTGATCTTGTCAGTAATAATTTGAAAATGACCTTAGATACTGATTCACTCAGAGATCCTGGGCAGTCTTGTTCCTGTCCATTGGTGGACTAAAAAGTTCTCTCACACATACACCTTCCTCGATTGACTAATTTCTTCTCAGCATTTGCATGACACCTCCTCCAGGAAGTCTTCTTTTTATCTTCTAATTTTCATTTGTAGAAATATTGTCCTCCTCTGTCACCAGGCTGGAGTGCAGTGACACAATCACAGCTTATGGCAGCCTCAATACCTGGACTTCAGTGATCCTCACACCTCAGCCTCCCGGGTAGCTGGGGCCGCAGGCACAGGCCATTATGACAGACTAATTTTAAAATGTTTTTGTAGAGACAGGGTCTTGATATGCTGCCCATGCTGGTCTTACAAGTGATCTCCCTGTCTTGTCCTGGAAAAGTTCTGGGATTATAGGTGCAAGCTACTATTGCAGCCGAGTAAGGACACATTCTTTAATGCTGCCAGGATAAGTGGCATACCCATTCCTCTGTATTATAACTTTCTGAGAGTAAGTTTCACTGAATTAATTACATTTTCCTTTGTCTTTTCCAGTCAGATTATTTGCTTCTTGAATCAGTTTGCCTTTTTATCTCTGGCGCCTGACACGTAGCACATGCTAATCAAATATTTCTGTAATGAGAGGAAGGGTTGTATTCAGAAAGTGAATTTTGTAGTTACATTACCTAGATTCAAATTATGGTTCTGCTCCTCCCTGGAGATGTTCCTTAGGCAAGTTATTTAATTATTCTCTGCCTAAATTTTGAACACAAGACAAGGCATTACAAGCTTTATCTGAAATATAAATATTGCATTAACGGATACTATTTGTGGCTATACACATATTTCCTTATTTATTAATCTGCTCGTTTTGACCAATGAAACTATGCCTTTGCATAACATTGGTTCAGAGTCTATTATGACATTTTACGTGATTCTGTCCAGTTCAGGTAGGCTACCCATCAGATCCCATTCCGTCCTGAGTGCCTCTTGGTACAGTTTCCATGAAAGAAGTGTCTATTTTGCAATAAATTTAAATGGGGATGAAGCTATCTTACCCCAGAATCATTAAACACAAAGCAGATGCCAGGGTCTACTCCAAGAGCATTTGGCACAGTTTCAAAGAACAGTACATGCTAGCCAGCCCTGACTGCTTGACCAGGAGTATCTCCTGTAGTCTTGTAGGATATATTGCCATTGTTGTTAATTGCTCCCCAGTTATACAAACCCCACACGGGCCAACACTAGAGGTCACTCTCAGAGCCTTCTCGATGTTGTGCCATCAGGAAAAACTGTCTGTGGCTTTTTTGTGCACTTAGACGTGACCGATCGTGGAGCTGAATATAAAGGTTATTCTTTATTATTCTATATTATATTCTATATTATTCTATATTATATAACTTAAAAGGTTAAGTCCTTTTCTGCTAAGAATTGTTTCGGCTGAGGCTTGTGACTAGAAGGAGTCTCACTGGGTGTGCAAAGCGGACCAGCCCTCCCGTCACCAATGTTAGATAATTGCAAAGCTCCATCTCCTTTTCCCGATTATCGACTGAGAAGCTCAAACTTATGGCCCGCCGCTACTTCTCTCTCAGCAGGAAGAAGCTACAGAAGAGAGAACTCGATGTCCCCTATCCCAAGGCCAACCCTCCATTTTTAAAATATCAAGAAGGGAGGAATGTTAGGTAATTGCCAAACTTCATCTCCCTTTCCCGATTACCCACTGAAGATCTCAAACTTATGGCCCGCCCCCTACCTGTCTTAGTGCCAGAGCAGTTACCCCTCATTGGCTAGTCTACCATCCCAGCACCCCCCCCCAACCAAACCTCTGTGAGGTGCCCCTGTCTTTTGTTCTCTCTCTCTTTTTGTCTCTCCCCCTTCTCCCCCATGTGTCTCGTGTCTCTCTCTCTCCTTCTCTCCTCTCCTCCCTTCCCGTCTCTTCTCTTTTCTCTCTCTCTCTTCCTCCGTCTCTCTCTCTCTCTCCCTCTTTTCCCTCCTCCTTAATGCTGCTCTACAACATCCCCCGCCAATAAAGACCTTCTCGTACAAGCCTTGATGTTCTGTGAGGTTTATGCCGGTCCAGTGCCCCCCTTCCAACCCAAACCATCCTTATCCTCCACGTGCCACCTTAGAGGTCCCTGAACACCTTGTACCACTCCTGTACCTCGCCTGCGTTCACTGCAGAGGACGCAGAGCTTCACTCTTTGTTCGTTCCTTTGTCTTTTTTAACCAAAGTCTCTCAAGGCCCCGGACCATGTCATCACCACCCTTATGGACTATCTTAAGACAACCCACGTGGATTCCGGTTTAGTGAGTGCTTTCCACGTTCTGGCTGCGTGTTACGTGTGTCTTGTTCCTGAACCATGCCCCTGCCTTGTTTAGTAGGAATTATTATTAGTTCCACTTTGCAAGAGAGAAAACTGAAGCTCAGAGAACTTGAAAACCCTTGTCGTTCATTACAGACATAGCAAGTGACATGAGAGGAGATTCAAACCCAGGTGTATCTGTGTCCAGAACAAGCACTCTTCAGCTTAGCACAGTCCTCCTTCAGCACCACCCAAGACCGCGTGTCTAAGAGAGCACAGGACACATTAACAGATGTGCTTAAATGCTCTTAAAGGAAAAGCTGACCGTTCAGAAAGATATTGCGGATTTTCTTATTGTGACTTTTGCAATTTTGTTTTATTTTAGTTTTGAAGCATGCAAAGTTGTGCCCTCACACTGGGATAAAAGAAGGTCCTATGGGAACTCTGTAGTAAGGGAAGACTTGATTCCTCTGAATGTGCTGCAATTCCACAGAAAGGGGAGGACATTGTCCGGAATTCGGTTTTCTCCGAGTTGGTTCCCTACTGAAAGCTGCTTGTCCCTTCAGTTTCCAAAGCAAGTGCTGCTTGTTGTGGCTCCCCTGTGTGCTCGTTCTTCAGGGTAGGGTCCTTCTGAGGTCAAAGTCCTAGTGCTGAGCTGAACCCAGGCACAGGATGCCATTCAGGGAGGTTCCCCTGGCCGTCTTGTCCCATCAGAACCTGCCTGTATTTGTGTTAGCAGCATCTGCCCCTTTGAGCTGCCTTCTCTGAGGCCACCCCCAGCCCAGCCAGTCTAAATGACCTTCCCCATCTCCCATTCCAAGTCAAAACACAACCAGAGCCATAGAGGTGAAAGGTCCCCTACTTTATTATGAATTCCCTGAACCGAACTATTCCTGATGGTGTCCTGAGGAATTATTTTCCCATTTGATCTAATTCAGCAAGGCTTCTCTCTGAGATCTGCAGTGAACATTATTTCTTTAAAAATAATTTTTTTTGAGAGGGACGGAACACATTTTCCAACACTGAAGGTACGCAAAAAATGTATTTGACACCTCAGGTAATGGGGATTTCTTTTCTTCTTCTTTTTTTTCCTCCATCCCTTCCTGAATCTCTTCAAATGAAAGTTGTATTTTTACCATATTTTATTCCCAAAGGAACTTTTCATAATTTAAGTCTCCAGTTCAACTGTGCATTTAGAATGGGAACCCTGACACTGTCCTGGTTATAACATATAAGCTGGACATTACAGGATTTCTCCCTGGGAGCAGTCTAATTTTATTCACTCATTATTAGCATCGTGGCAAAGAATTGCATTCTGTACGGTGAACTGGACAAGCCCTTTGTCACTGTAAAAATTGGGGCAATTCCCCTTACCACTTTTCTATTTGCAACAAAAAATGTTATTCATTAAAAGCTAATATCTTCACAGAGTTCAGCATATAATGAACTGAAACCTTTCTTTGAACAGGCTAAAAAAAGAGACCAAGAAAAGGTTTGCAGTCTGTTTTATAAGAGCTGCATTAGCACACATCTCAACTCGTATTATAACAGAAAAGGACATAAGAAAAGAGAGAGAGAAAGCAGGATGCCAGTGAAGAAGGAAGGAAAGGAGGAAAAAGACACGTTTATTACTCAAAGCAGTTTTTAGGAAGTAGCATAGATACAGAATGAAATCTTAAAATCTAAATAAAGTTTAAAAATAAGAGGACTTATTAGCCTACTCATTCTGATTCTTCAGGCTTCGAACTCAAGAGTTCGGAGTGCCTACTGTTGTTCACTTAGGTGCTTTTGAAAAGCAGTGGTTTTATTTTAAAACCTGTTTCCATGGACCCTTATCTTTCCTCCTCCTTGTTTTTGCAGGAAATTTCAATGAAAAGAAAAGCCAATGGATTGTGGTCATAGAAAAGCTGCTTAGATGATGCCTGTTTCCCGTGCCGTGGACACGCAGCGGAGCTGTGAGTAAACGCCCGGCACTGCTTGATAAATTGGATGGCTGCAGATTGGAGACAAAAAAAATAATTGTCTCATTTTCGTGGTGATTTGCTTAACTGGTGGGACCATGCCAGAACGGCTAGCGGAAATGCTCTTGGATCTCTGGACTCCATTAATAATATTATGGATTACTCTCCCCCCTTGCATTTACACGGCTCCAATGAATCAGTCTCAAGTTTTAATGAGTGGATCCCCCTTGGAACTAAACAGGCTGGGTGAAGAACAGCGGATTTTGAGTCGCTCCAAAAGAGGCTGGGTTTGGAATCAAATGTTTGTCCTGGAAGAGTTTTCTGGACCTGAACCAATTCTTGTTGGCCGGGTAAGCTTTTAAGATCTCAATTTTAGGGTCCATTCATGGTCTTTAGATGTTTAACATCACACTCCTCACATATTTAGCTGTGAATCCTTTACGCTGGATTCATTAGCCAGTTGACCTGTTGGTTCCTTGGGGAATACGAATATTCACAGGTAACAGTCTAAACTGGTCTTTTTGGGGAAAGCTCTTCCTTCCATCTCTTCCACCCTGTTATAGAGGAAATACAGAAATACTTGTGGTATGCGTAGACAAATGAGCTTTTCTTTCTCATTCACGAGAGCTCTCTATGCCAAATCTTTTCTCTAGTTTATAGTACTTAGAAGAGTTATGAATTTTTTGCTTTGTTTTATTTCCTGCCACTTCAATTACTAAGATGCTATTTTGTTTTGTGACATTTTAAAGTCATCTAGCTATCTAGAGTTGCAGGTAGACATTTCTCCCTTTTTGTTTTTCATTGTCCGTTGTTTCATTACAAGGGCTTCCTGATTTCCAAAATCACACTGTGGGTGATCCCCCCAACTATGTGCTCACCCCCTTGAACTGTTCATAAGCTTCTTTTAATTTTGCTGTACACCACAGTTGTAATTAGAATATTAATTATGACCCTGCCAATGGCTGATTTTCCTGATACGTCAGATTCAGGAGTAAATCAAGCCAATGTTATTCACTTCCCAAATTCAGTGACTTTCTTTTTCTAAATGGAAAGTAGGAGGGGAATTAAATATTGATCTTCAAGACTTGGGTTAACTCTCTGAGTTTCATTAGAAACTTTCGATGACATTTCTCCTTCTACCCTACTATCTTGCACAACAAATTGAGCCCCCTCCAGGATTATATATCTTATTTCACCAGATTCTTCTCAGATAAAGAAAGTCTGCATGAGAAACTATCAAAATCATTATAAGGATATTTATTGAGTCTTTCCTATGTGCCAGATATCAGGCACATGGGGGCATATTAACAAAAAAACCAATGATCCCTGCCTTTAAGCTATGAACATTCTAGGCTATTCTAACTGTTTATTATGTGCTGAGCACTGTTAGAAAAGATGCGCACAAATCTCTTGATTCTAAAAATAGCCACTCCCCCTAATAAACATATAAGTATGTATAGCTATGTGTGCCTATTACTGCATGTGCTTATATACATACATACCCATACCCACACAAACTTATGTGTATAAAATAGATCTGCACTTCCTTTGCTGTAAGTCCAAAATACAAAAGTCTCTGAAATATTTTTTTGTATGCTTGATACAAACTCAGATAGCAGAACTGACTGAGGCTATTTATAGTCATAATGCCTCCCATTACTATGACTGTTCACATATTTCACTGTAGAAATGCTAATCTGGTTGATTACAGACTGCTGCCCCAGACCTTGCCGCCTCCTATATAGTTTATGTACCTTAATATGTTTGTAAAAGTGTGAAGAGTTCTGAATTCTAAAACATATCTGACCCAGTGGGTATTGAGCATGGGCTTCTTGACCAGCATTATTTATTATCTTTGTAGATTCAGAAACTGAGGCTTAGGTGGATTAATGAACCAAACCAAGATCACAGAGCTAGTAAATGATCTACCTGAGTTTGAATCTTTTGATTATTCCCAAACCCTTTATTTCACTCACTGTATCCTATTATGATAGTAACTAGCTGCCTAGAGTTTAAACTATAATTTTTGCTTAAGAGTTATTGGGTATAGAATACAAAGCCTTTAAATTCCTGCTTCTAGATATTCAGACCTTCTTTAACCAGCCTCAAGGCAAGTTGTTTTCGCACCATATGAAATTCTGGAAATTCGTGCACATATACGTAATGGCTGGATACGTTCTTCCGCTTCTCTTAGTTACCCCATTCTGATCGCATCTTGTGTAATGTAAATAACTAAACATGCTATGCCTAGGAGAAGATTCAGTTTTTGTCTGAGAAGAAAAAGTAATAAATGCAGGGTTGTTTTAGACTTGAAGTCTGATACTGATTTCAACCACATGCCCTAAATGAGATAATAGAGATGGAGGCAAATGGCTGAACTCTCAGCATCCTCTTGTGATGTAGGAAGACTTGACATGGTCACATTACTCTGGATGACAGAAGTGTTGCCACTGAATGCCAGGATTTTGAAATTTCCAAAATGCTTTTGAGTCTTAGCAGTGGTTTTTGTATTTATTTATTTATTTTTTGAGATAGAATCTCCAGCTTTCACCCTGGGTAAAGTGCCATGGTGTCACAGCTTACAGAAACCTCAACCTCCTGGGCTTAAGCAGTTATCTTGCCTCAGCCCCCAGCATAGCTGGGACTACAGGCTCCCACTACACTGCTCGGCTGTTTTCTGGTTGCAGTTGTCATTGCTGTTTAGCAGGCCCAGCTGGGCTTGAACCCGCCAGCCTAGGTGTATGTGGCTGGCATCTTACTCACCGAGCTATGGGCGCTGAGCATTAGCAGAGGTTTTTAATTCCTTTCATTGCATCTAACCACAGCCAATTTCCAAACAATTGTTAGATGAGACTTAAATTTATTTTCTGAAGAACTTTTCCGCAAACATTTCCAATCATATGTATTTCCCCTTGAGAAAAAATTGTTCCTGAATTTTCAGCCTATCTTTTGAGGATCTTGGGTTGCAGCAAATCCCAAAAATACATTTCAGGTGGCTGGCTGAGATTACGAGGCAGGCTGAGTATGGAGACGATTTGTATCATGGTGCCCACCGGTGCTTTGTGATGTTTTATCTGTGTGCACACTCCCACGTCCGACTCTTTAAACCACTTCACCTCAGAGCTTCTCCTTGGGAACTGGCTGAGAAGTACTTACTTATGAACATACCTGTTCTTTAAAAGGCCCTCCTGCGAGTGGGGGCCTTAGACCCAGCAGGCTGACTTCAAGTGCAAGGGCAGAGCCTGTTTTTGAGTGATGGTTCTTCAGAGCTTCACCTCTAACCTTACAGCATCCATCCTATGTTTTTAGTATATTGATAGCAGCTGGATTCCTGGAAAAAAACAAAACAAACAAAGAAAACTAAGCACCAGAGACAGACTCTACAGAGTTTGAAAGTTGGTTTAGCCACGTTCTGGGTGTTAATTCTGGGAAGGCTACGAAAGCTTTTCAAGGATTATACAAATAAGAGCATATAAGATTAAAATAAATAGATGTATAGTGCTTGGCACATTTTAGTCCTAATCACATTCTTACATGCATGTGTAAGTGCATGTTCATAGTTGGAGCAGTGGACAAAGTGGCAGTAACCTCATTAGGTGAGCGCAGGACTCTGGGAGCCCAAGGAAGGGCCCTTTGTTGGTTCAGGTTGTCAGGGTGGACGTGACCTTCAGTGTGTCTTGAAGCGTCCCCGGTGTTCAAGCTGGAGGGGCTGGTTGGATGACAGGCTGAGAAGTGCTCTGGTTGTACAGAGGGTTTTTGCAGTCATAGGGTTCCCTTAGAAGTAGCGTACATTTTCATATTGCTTGTTGAATTAGAATGAAGTTGAAAGTCCTATCTTAAAGAGATATTCCCTGTCCATTCTGTCAAAAACTTAAATGTCTCTCCTGTAGTATTTCATGCCCTTTGCCTATGCTTCATTTTTCCTTCACCTTGATGATCATATCGAACATATTCTATGCTTTCCTGGGGTCTGTATGGTGTGTCTCTTGCTGGAAAGCAGGCTCCGCAAAGAAAAGGATTTTTGTGTCTTTCACCAGAACCAAGAACACTGCCTACTTATAGGACCCACAAACTAAATATTTTGGGTGAACTTATTCTGAATGAATAATTTCCCTAAAGAAAGGACGGATTTATAGGAGTCCCATAAGCTCTATTGGTTTAATATAAATGGCATTTTTCAATATGGGGTCTTTAAGTTCTCACTTTCCTACTGGTATTTATACACTAGCAGGATATTTTAAACAATCATTCCCCTGTATTGATTGTAAAAATCTTTCTTGGAGGTGAAGTGAGAGTTGAAAAGTTAACTTGTTAGAACACCTCTGTCGAAATGTCTTCCTTATCAGGGGCAAAAGAGGCACATTATCTTCTAGCCCATCTTCAAGCTTCTGTCTGTGCTTACAGCTCAGTCTTCATTCTAAATATCTGAAAACAAATACCAGCTAAAGAGACGCCACTGCTGCCTCCAGTTCTCTGTGGAGCAAAGTGGTACAGAGCCTGTTCGTGTAAATGCCGTAAATGCTGAGCTTTTTATAACACCACATGCCATTTGTTCTGGTGTTAAAAGGGAGAGAGAAAACCTGTGGTGGCTCTCAATAAAATCTTGCAACTGAGGCAAAAATGCCATCTTTGGGGTAAAAATGTATATGAATTCTTTATCGTATCTAGCTGGGTGTCATTATGAGAGCCCTCTGTTGGAAGCCAGGGTGGTGACTGACAAAGCCACCTCACAAATATTAATTGAGCGTCTGCTGTCTGCAGAGTATCCCATGGCCAGTGGTGTTCAGCTCTGAGCAAACACAGATCTATACTCGCTGTCATGGAACTAATGGGCTAGCAGAGAGGGACAGACATGACAACAAATCATCACAAGAACAAATGTCACGTTAAAACAGAGATAAGTACTCCAGAGTGAAGGAGTGTCCTTCTGTTGAAGCATATTGCAGGGTGAACTCTTCCTGTTGCAGGGTGAACTCTTCCCTAAAGAAATAACCTGTGAGCTGATAGGCATTACCTCACTTAACCAGCATTTGGGGATAAAGAGAGAGGGTGTTTTCAACCGAGAAAATATCATGTACAAATCTATTTCTAGAGCTAAAAAGGGTTGTGGTAACTGGATGTCTTAGTTCTGGGCTGTAATGAGTTAACCTCTACTGGGAAGCTAATAAATAACAGAAATGTATTTCTTATAGTTCGTTAGCTGGAAGTCTGTGACATTAGATTGGTTCTGTGGAGGGCCCTCTTCCAGGTCGTGGACTCCCATCTTCTTGCTGTACCCTCACATTGTCAGAAAGTAGGAAGAAAGCTTCCTGGACCCTCTCTTAGAAGGACACTAATCCTATTCCTGAGGGCTCCACCCTCACGACCTAATGCCTTCCCTCCTAACACTATCACTCTGAGGTCAGGATTTCGGCTTATAAATTTGGGGATAAGATACAAGCATTAAGTCCATTGCACTAGAAGAAAAAGAACTAGGATTAAAGTGTTTTGAGTCAAATTAGTAAGATAGGCAAGGATGTCTTGGAGATCTGCTTTGTTTCTATTTCAGCTCTACTACAAAGTAGCTGGGAAAGAAAGTCCCTCAGCATCTTACAGTTCCCTCACTTGTTAAGTGTGTGGTGAATCACAGTATTATGTGTTTAAGACACAAATTCTTATAGACCAGGAATTCTCTCTCTCCCTCATCCACACTCCCACACACATACACACACCACACAGTCACACTGAATATCCCATATCCAAATTGCTTAAGACCAGACATGTTTCAGATTCCAGATGTTTTCCAGATATAAGAATATTTGCATACCCATAATGAGATACCTTGGGGACCTAAGTCTAAGCATCGAATTATTTCATATACACCTTATACAGATAGCCAGAGGCGAACTTTATGCAATATTTTAATAAGTTTGTGCAGGAAACAAAGTTTTGACTACATTTTGTCAGCAATTTGTCACATGAGGTCAGTTGTGGAATTTTCAATGCTCAAAAAGCATTGGAGCATTCTGGATGTCAGATTTTCAGATTGGAGATGCTCAACCTAAGTGTGTATGTGTGTGTGTGTGTGTGAGAGAGAGAGAGAGAGAGAGAGATATTTGTTGATTTTTGGCCCACTTTGCTTTAGCCCTTGTTCTGTGTTTCCTGTGATCTCAATTCCTCATATTGCTTTATTTTGAGGGAGGAAAAAAAAGAACCCTTCTGCTCTGCAGGTGGCCACAGTTCTTCTATCCTAAATCCTCTCTCTTACATAAACTCCTCTGCTCTCTTTCTTCCTTTTTCCCCCTCCTACCTGGGCTTCTGCGCTGTTCCTTATTTGGATATAACTCTCTCACTGGTGATGCCACATCTATTTATAATTCTCTTCCTCTAAGGCACTGACTCATTTTCTCTCTTTAAATTTGACCTTCTAACCTTCTCTCTTCTCTGTAACTTGGAAATCGTTTGGGTGGTGCTTAGTATGAAGGACACAGGATGCCAAATAATTACACTATATTACAGTTTACGGTGTCAGCGACTGGTGAGAAAATTGTACTTGACATGCCATTATTTTTGCTGGCCGTTTGCATGTTAAAAGCGCTGGGCTTAGCAGCCACAGCCAAATTGTATCTTCGGCCTTGCAAGAACAATTCACTGTCAGTTCTGTGAAGCTTCTGCCTACTCAGACAAGGCCTTGTGCACCAATAATTTGGCAGGAATACAAGTCAGCATTGCGTGTCTCAATCTGGCCCAAACAACTGCAGTTGTCTGCCACTTGCCCAATGTTGCAGCTTAGAAATAGCGGTATCCTGAAGCTGCTGGGAATCTTTTGATGCTAATATAAATAAAAGGGATAATACCAGACTTTTCAATTAGCAGAAACCCTAAACACACACACACACATGGAGCAACTATTAGCTGAGTTTGTGCGTGAGTAAAATTCTAAGTTATTTCATAATTACTGTTTTTCTGTAACCCTAGACTCTAACCCTGTTTGCTTCATTCCCTACCAAGGCACCAGGGAAGAGAGACTGGATAAACTGTGCTTATCTTTGTGGATACCCCAATAAATATATTCAATCAGACTTCTTACAACAAGAATCTTGCCTATTTTGTCTGCTCTTTGAGAGGCATTTCATTGAGGCATCTATGTTTCCCACTTGAAGCAACATGGTAACAGATGTTTATGGGTAACAGAACCAGATTATATAATTTTGTTTCATGAATAAATAGTAACAAAACAGTCAATATGAAAAAAACCCAGAGAATTGATTTCTATCATAATTCTGAAGCCAAAGTTTACACAGAAAGGTTGGATAAACATAAATGTCACACAACTGGAAAGTGATTCTTTGCACTTGACAGAAAAGTGTGAAGTCATAAAAAAAATTAAAATTACCACAAGAGAATGTGGTTTCAACATAAAAAATACTAGAAGCAAGATATAATATCCACACTATAATTATAAAAATGCATGTGTGATACGCTCCAAGCACTTGTTGGCACATCTCTATTGAATATGTGTATGCATATAAAAAGTATATATTCAAATATTAAATATGTATATTCAAACACTGAATATAAATGAATTTATTCAAATTTTTACAAAGATAATGTACTGTTAGTACTTTTTTTTTATTTTCAGTTTTTGGCCAGAGCTGGGTTAGAACCTGCCACCTCCAGTATATGGGGCCAGTGCCCTACTCCTTTGAGCCACAGGTGCTGTCCCTGCTACTATTATTAATATGCTTACCTATATTCACTAGGTTTCATCATTCTACTGAGAGCCCCTTGTTCCCTGAGGATGCAGTGATTCTCAGAATCAGACTGATTTCTTGCTGTTGGCTGAGATCCTGCATCCACGGAGAGGGTCCAGGATACTCTGACCTCTTCGTGTCAGGAAATAGCCTCTTCAACAGAAAGTCATAACATTCTACTGTTATTTTTTAATTTGTTCCCCCAAAACACACATACATTATCAATGTTCTTGATTTAAACAATTAATGTAAGGAGAATGCTGATCACATCCATAACCATGTTTATCTGTTTTCATTGTGAAGACTTCCCCAATTGAAAACAATGTAAAATCAGAAAAAAAATACCAAATGCAGGCAGGATTAGATGTGATGAGTAAATTATATGCAAGTAATCCACCTTAAAAACAAACAAAGTGGCTTGGCGCCTATGGCTTGGCGGGCTAAGGCGTCAGCCACATACACCTGAGCTGGCGGGTTCGAATCCAGCCCGGGCCCGCCAAACAACAATGACGGCTGCAAACAAAAAAATGGCCAGGCGTTGTGGCGGGCGCCTGCAGTCCTAGCTACTTGGGAGGCGGAGGCAAGAGACTCACTTGAGCCCAGGAATTAGAGGTTGCTGTGAGCTGTGATGCCACAGTACTCTATCCAGGGTGACAGCTTGAGGCTGTGTCTCAAAAACAAAAAAACAAAGTTAATTCCTGACATTGATTCAGATTAATAACTATACCAGACAGCAATAAAGGGGAGACTGTAAGGAAATATACCGATATATTCAATATTTTTTTCCCAATATATGTTACTGGATTATCAGTTTTTATTAAAAAAGGTAATTTTCTGCATTTAACTTTCTATGATATACTTTTATTACAATGAAAAGCATAATAAAATGAGAAAAATTAATGATAACATTATATTGCTCAATTTTCTTAAAATCAATACCATCCATTCATAGCAAATTCTCGGGCAACAGTACTTAATGTAAAACTCATTTGGCAAATAGAGTTTTATTTTAAAAATTATATCTGTGTTAAGCACTTGGAGGACCAGTCTCATCAATTAATAAATTAAAGTGGTAGGCATATTTAATTATTTTTATGAAACTATGAAAAGAGAAAGAACAGCCACAGTGGTGCTGCCCTGCTAACTACGTGATAAACAGCTTCCTTTACCAGGGAATAGACCAAATGTTAGCCAGATATGAAGGGTTGATATTTGGTTTAGAAATGGGAAACCACTTTACGAGTCTTTAAGTAATTCATTCATCGTAAATGTTGTTTGTAATTTTTCAATAAATAAGAATAACTTAGAAAAGTTATTTATGTGACTATGTTATTTGAGAAAGGTGAAAGTGTTACAGCATTTGCAAGGCTTCATTTGACCTGCTTACAACATATTTTCTAAATAGTGGTATTTAAAAAATATTTCAGTATTTTCCAACTGTACATAAAATTTCCATTATAATTAACGTAAATTCACCCTTTATATATACATATACATCTTGGCCTTAACTCATTGAATATTTTGAAATGCAATAAAGACAGCCTTGGCTACAATCAAAAGTCTGAATATCCAACAAACATCATGACCTCTCAAATCTTTTTTTTTTTTTTTTTTTTGTAGAGACAGAGTTTCACTTTGTCACAGCTCACAACAACCTCCAGCTCTTGTGCTTAGGTGATTATCTTGCCTCAGCCTCCTGAGTAGCTGGGACTAAGGTGCCTGCTGCAACACCTGGCTATTTTTTTTGTTGCAGTTTAGCCAGGGCCGGGTTCAAACCCGCCACCCTCGGTATATGGGGTCGGCGCCCTACTCACTGAGCTACAGGTGCTGCCTGACCTCTCAGATCTTAACACATTTAGGAATCCTTTTGGATATTACACTCTGGGATGATGTATCATACACTACATTCTCAATACTCAAGGTAAAAGCTGCTGACCACCCCTAGCAGCAATGCCGGGGAGCTGGGCAGAGTGCAGAGCCTAACACCACGCACTTGTGCATCTGGACTTGGAAAACCAGAGTCTGTGTTTTAACAGATTCCCCAAGCAATTCTTGTGTACATTAAAGCATTAGTATAAAATATATGGTTTTTAGGATATCACTCAATCATCAGTCAACCCCAGGATGGCTTGAATTGTGCTTTTTTTTTTCCTCTCTCTATCCAGCCTGATTCCCATTTGAACACTACCCAATTAGCAGAGTCACAGGGGCCAGTGCTGGAAAAAGCCCCAGATGAGGTCTGGGGAGGAAGCAGCCTCTTGTGTCATTGACCCCACACGGCAGGTACTGGACACGGCAGGCTGCAAGATCAGTCTGCAGATGGGACTCCTTCCGCCCTGCAGGTGACCAGGAGGGCAGCAGCCTGCACGCCCATCTCGCCCCTGCCTCCAGCCCAGTCAGTTCCTGAGAATGTTCCCTGTTCAGTTCCCTGGAAAGCCTCCTTTTCTCTGTATGTTTTTACCACACTGCAACAGATGTGCTCTGAAATCCACAGAGTATCAAATGTCACTGGGCTTCCATGGGAGACAATAGCAGAATCCAGATGAGGCTGATCAGAAGGGCTGAGGAATATTGGGGAACAGCCGGGAATAAAACGCAACAGGCAGATTTCTATTTCTCCCTAATCCTTAAAAAAGAGAAAAAGGCTCAGCTGTGATGCATTGATCTTTTTTCTTTTATTTTTTAAATTTTTTAATTTTTTTTTTACATATACATGTGTTTATTAGGTTCCAGTTTTTGCCTTCACAAAATTAAAAAGGCTCAAAATTTAATAGCAATAATAATGTTTAAGATAAGGTCTAGAAACAAAAACCTCATAAAGAATGAAGATAAATACATTCAGAAATCAGACGATTACTTCATTGAAATATTAAGCAATAATAACAATAATGCAAAAAAAGTAACATTCACATTGTCAAATAAGAATATGTCTATTATAGAATGCTGTGACTCTGAGGTTCAGTATGGTCATCAGTTAACTTCTTATGTTTTTTTCCAAAAAATAGACAACTAATATTTATAAATAAAAGTAAAAGATAATTTCAAAAAACAGATCATGCCAAATCTTATAGACAATAGATAAAGAAGAAATACTTCCAAATCATTCTTCTTAATCTGAATACACCTGATATTACAATTCTTTTTCTGTGAATATATATATGAAGAAGACTAGGTGATTGATGACATTGTTCATTGTTCAGTTCAGTTCATTGTTCAGTTTTAAGTAATCCAATTGATACTATCTACTGAGTGTTTACTATATGGCAGACACTTTATAAAGTTTTCCTATTCAGTTTACCTGCTGACAAAGTCATTGTTATTCCCATTTCCAAATCAGAAGAGAGACACTGGAGGGAAGAGTTACCTGTTTCAGAAAGTATCGGTTAGAAAAATGGTGATTACTGGATGGAGCCAGGCGTCAGACCTGGGCCTGGTGATTGCAAAATTTTCCCTGTAACCATGGAAACACATTATCTCATTGGAACCCCATGGGGCAGCTGCTCCATATGCTGGGCGGTGACCCCAATTTGCAGATGAGAAAAGTGAGATCACAGAAAGAAACAAAGGTATGGCCCTATGACTAGAATGCAAAGGTTTAGTGAGATTTGCAAACAGAGAAGAGATTTGAGCAAACCTAACTGCAAATCTACACCACGAATTTTCTGCATGCACCTGTATATTTTACTAGACCGAGGCAGGGGTGTAACTAAACCCCAAGAGACAAAATCTGTCCTCGAGGCCTATGCATGTGGTGGCTGTTTTATGTCCTTTCCAGGGAGATGCCACTGGCATCCAGCCCTTTTCAGGCCCCGTATCTTGTACGCAGTGATTTGGAGGTTATTCTCCAAATACAGAAGTTAATACAACATCTGTCTTTTTGCTTTCTCTTTTAAAAATATACCTTAAAATAATTATATGATGAAATAAGAGAAAAATAATGTATAAGAAGGAGTAAGAATATTTTGATTGAACACTTCAGGCCTCTTACTAGGTGCTTTAAATATATTCACATTATATTTACATGCGTTATTATTCCCCATTGGGCAGATAAAAAAAACGAAACTTTTGGACTGAAGTTAATTTTCATCGGTTAGGTGAAGGGAGTGAAATGAGTCAGGCTTTGCCTGAGCCAGGCAGAGTTCTTAACTGCTGCAAAGATGTAGCATTACTTTAGAGAGCTCACTGGAACCTTTGTCCAGAAGTGGGTAATTTTCTTCCTTCCTCTTAAAGTGAGAATCACCAGAACAGCAGAAAGAACAGTGGACTGAAACAGAAAATCTTGTACACACAGACAGGACCTAAAAGAAGACAAAATGCCTGCACCCTCTAGTTGCTTGAACCAATTGTGTTAATGCTGAATAATTTAGTAACAATTCCCTGTGCTCTTGGAAACTGAGCTGGTGGACTAATATTGCAGAGGCTCCAGGGGTGGGATCTATAATGTCCTCAGCTCTCTGCTGTGACTTCCTGATGTGCCTTGCAACGCCATGTGTCTTTTTCTGAATGGATATGTGCTTCTCTGTTTCATGTCTCTGTCCCAGCCCTCATCATAGCGACTCTCCTCTGGGCAGTTCCGGTCATACCCTTTGCTACTGGTGCACCTTGGCCACTGAGAATAACCTGCTACACTTTTAGGAAACTCTCTGAGAAACAGTGATTTGGTAAAAGAGCAAACACGACTCTTAAAAATGACTGAATCCTGTAACTCGTTGGTGCAAGTCAGACTCCCTAGCCACTCCAAAGCTTTATTTAGAATGTGGCAGCGTTATTTATAGTCAAGTTTTTCTTCTTTTCTTTTTAATGTGCTTGTAAGAGTATAAATGAATTTCTCATTGCAGATTGCCCTTTGTCATACGTGTGTCTTATTATTTTTTTCTTTTCCAGCCACAATGCTTTGGGAAAGCTTATCCTCTGATTGCATCCCTGCCGTTGGAGGAACATTTATAATCAGCCTTTCAAGGTGTTTTCAGAAATCATTAGACATTTGCAATGGCTGGTCCTGTTGATCAAGGCCACTGTTTTTTGAGTCGTCTCTTCTGATTTTTTTTCTCCTGTCACTAAACTCATACTGCAAAGGCCTTAGTTTTTTTTTTTTTTATAGCTGAACCCAAATTCCACATCCTGAATAGACTATCAGAAATGCATTTAAACAATCCTATCTTTTCTTCCACCCTACCAGTTGGAGGGCAGGTGCAAGCAAGAGGAAGCTGAAAGACCAAAGAGTAAACAAGGAGACCCCCGCAGCTTCTCCTCCCACCCCACATACACACAGACAAATGAAGTGGTGAGGCAGAGCCACGGAGGCATAAACTGTGCAGCCCCAAAGTAAATAGACTGAGACAAATCCTGAAATACAGAAAGAAAGTCGCATTTGAAGTGATACAACATAAGAAAGGAAGCTAGATGCAGAAAACTTGTGGAGAGGGAGAGATTTTCCCAGGAGCACAGCATTCAGGAAACTCAGAGAATCAAAAACTATCAGAAGATTCCCAGCAATAAAAAAAAAAAAAAAAAACTATCAGAAGAAAAGATGAGATGGAGATTGAGAGGGGCAGAGAGTGGGATCAGGGAGACGGGCTAGGGAGAGAAGTAGGAGAAGCCAGCAGAGGAGAGACTAGGGTGGATTTGAGTCTCATTAGGTCCAAACTCACTTCTCTTGGCCCCTGGACAGATGGGCTGATGCATCCTTTTATGGCATTTCTGATCACACAGGTTCTGATGTTTTGGGAAAAGAGTGCATTTGGATTCTAACACATGGCATTTGCTGAACAACTGGCTGGCAGGACAAGGCTTGAAGTCAGAACAATTTAAAGGAACCAACAAACATGATGATCTTTCTTTTCTCTTAAGCTTTTAGAGACACAATTTTGGCTTTTAACCTAATATACTTTCTATATGTTAGCACTAGAAACTATCATAAATCATGGCCATTTAACCATGTCAAATCAGATATCAAGCATAGTAATTTAATAAAAAGTCTTTAAGTAAAATTACCATACACTTCCTATTATAGACTATGATGTAAGTTTATAAGAGAGATGAGGAGGTAGAAAAAGAATGTGGGGAACCCCTTAGATAATTTACTTCTGTCTAAAATTCTGTAAAATTATGATATGGCCTTTTGAAACATTAGCAGAAGGCCAGGCACAGTGGCTCATGCTTATAATCCTAGCACTCTGGGAGGCCAAGGCTGGCAAATTGCTTGAGCTCAGGAGTTCAAGACCAGCATGAGCAAAAGGGAGACCTCATCTCTAAAATAAATACGTAAATAAATAAATAAACAGATGCCTGGGCATTCTAGTGGGCATCTGTAGTCCCAGCTACTTGGGAGGCTGAGTCAAACATGAGCCCAGGAGTTTGAAGTTGCTGTGAGCTATGATACCACAACAGTCTACCAAGGGCAACAAAGAGAGAATCTGTCTCCAAAAAAAAAAAGAAAGGAAAGAAAAAGAAAAGTAAAGAAAAGAAAAAGAAAGAAAGAAACATTGGAAGAAAAATAAAAAAGAAAAACATTTAATTAGGATTTGTCTTTCTAATATATTTGAGTAGAGATATAAGTTGATTTATGCAATGAATTTTAAATACTCTACGATGACCAGAGAGAAGGCGATGGCTAGTTTTCTATTTCTGCTGCTTTACAAATATTTGGGCAAATTCATGTTTAATAGCCCAATAAAGAACAGGCAAGGTGGAAGTTGATGGATATACAGGGTGGCCACAAAGCTCGTGTGCAATTTAAATTTATGAGTGTTGTGGCCACTGTGTACGTACACAGGTCCAAGGAAAGTAATACTTTTGAATACTGAGAACTTTCCAGATAATATGAAATCTTATTTAGCCCTCACTTGGATCCATGAGATTGGAAATCAATCCCTCTTGACACAGGAACATGTTCAGCAAAATGCAGCCTCTGTCCCCGTGTGGCTAATGAGGAAAGGAACTGGGATTTGAATGCAGTACTGGCTTATTTCAAAGATCTGTACTTGTTCTGCCTGCACTGTGCCTCCCCCTCCCTCGCTTTATTTGTTTCTTCTTTATGTTTTTTTGCATATGGATACGCTCTTATGGAAATAGGAACAAAGGTCTCATGGAGAAGTTCTTATTTTCATCCAATACCATTTGTTCTTCCAAATATTTCTTATGATCGTCTCCACCACCCAGAGAGCAGGTGGGTAACAGAGATGGTTCTAGACGCACCCTAGAAGCCAGGCCTTCTGCTGCCTTGTCCAGTGTTTGCCCCAGTGCTCAAACCACCTGCTCGAAGGCTTGTGTGGATCTCTCACCTTTACAGACAGTGTTTCCTCTCACGTAACTCCCTTCTGCTTGAAGTGTGTTGAGGTTATTACTGCAGTTCCAGTTTTGGAACTACAAAGCGGGCCGCTAGAGATATCCATAGTTTTGCAACACGCCACTGCTGCAAAGTATGAATAGCCTGGAGGAGATTACCTTTTGAGTGCACCACCCAGTCACATGGGTTATACAGTCTCTTTTAAATCCAGGGACTGTGTTCCTTCCCTAATTACACTGGCTCATGTGGAGTGAGAACTTGGATTACTTATAGGCATCCTCCCAGGGGATTTATTGAAGGAGGTTTTCAAAAGCCTGCATTACCTTGTGACCTCTTAGCTTTAGTCATCCAGGGTTGTGTTCCCTAATATGCCTAGAACCCCACGGGGTGACTGATGCATGAAGTCTGCTTGGAAAACATAGATGCAACAGTGCTGGAGAATTCTCTTGGTGAGATTTGAGGAAGGCCTTTGCAGTTGACTCTAAAGGAAAATTCACCAGGCTTGCATTTGGTTGGGAAGAGGTAGTACAGTTCCATGTCACTTAGCTTTGCAAATGCTGGGATACAGTTTTGTAATATGGCTTGGTAGGGAAACATTGTGATATTTACAAAGAGAATGAACATGCCTGGTAACTGCTCCTTGAGATGTGATGGGGACTGAAAGTTTGTATCTGAAGACGCTCTTCTCCCCTCTCCTGAGAGAACTTTTGAAGTGGAAGAAAGGAATCCTACTTTGAAATTAGAGCCTTGTCTCAGTGAGTGGGGCACAGGCCCCATGTACCGAGGGTGGCTGGTTTAAGACTAGCCCCGGATGAACTGCAAAACAAAAAAATGTCCGGGTGTTGTGGCGGGCACCTGTGGCCCCTGCTACTCGGGAGGCTGAGTCAGGAGAATCGCCTAAGCCCAGGAGTTGGAGGTTGCTATGAGCTGTGTGATGCCACAGCACTCTACCAAGGGCGACAGAGTGGGACTCTGTCTCTACCAAAAAAAAAAAAAAAAAGAGTCTTTACAAATAAATACAAAACCCTCTCGTGCTACTCTGTAAGCTCCACAAGGTTCTGGCTTTCTCTTTTAAATATTCTAGAAGTGTCAGCACAAGACACTTCTAGAATATTTCTAGCCTATTTAGGAAAGGATTGGGCTAAGTTTTTACTCTCTCTTCCTGAAATCTCCAAGCATTAGGACTGAACAGTTGAACTCAAATATTCAACTTAAATATTCCTCCTTCCTTTTAAAATAAAGTATCCAATGTACTCAGCCCTACTATGAAGCTAATTTATAGCTTTCATATAAAGGCTTTATAATCCAATTATAGCACAAGAATATGGGGAAAAGGGCAAGGAAGGGGAGGACAGAGGGGAGGTTGGGTAGAGGGAGGGTAATTGGCGGGGTCACACCTACAGTGCATCTTAGAAGGGTACAGGTGAAACTTAATAAATGCAGAATAGAAATGTCTTCGTACAATAACTAAGACAATGCCATGAAGGCCTATGTTAAACACTTTAATGAAAATATTTCAGATTGTATATGAAACTAGCACATTGTACCCCTTGACTGCACTAAAGTACACAGCTATGATTTAATGGGTTCTGGTGGCTCATGCCTGTAATCCTGGCACTTTGGGAGGCTGAGCCAGGAGGATTGCTTGAGGCCAGGAGTTTGAGAACAGCCTGAGCAAGAGTGAGACAGATCCCCCACCTACAAAAAATATAGAAAAATTAGCCCGGCTTGATGGTGCACATTTGGTCTCCCAGCTATTCAGGAGACTGAGCAGGAGGATCTCTTGAGCACAGGAATTTGCTATGAGCTGTGCACTGTAGTTCAGGTGACAGAATGAGACACTCTCTCAAACGAACAATAAAAAGAAAGTATTTTGCCAGGTAAGGTGGTTCACTTCTGTAATCCTAGCCCTAGCACTTTGGGAAGACACAGCAAGAAGACTGCTTGAGACTATGACTTTCAGGTTGCAGTGAGCTATGATTGTGTCACTGCACTCTAGACTGAGCAATAGGGCCAGACTCTATCTCAAAAAGAAAAGAATACTATTTTCTATTTTAAAATTTACTATTCAAGTTATACTTTTCTGGTTGTGGTGACTCAAGCCTGTAATCTTAGCACTTTAGGAGGCCGCCGTAGGAGGATCCTTTGAAGTCAGGAGTTAGAAACCATCTCGAGCAAAACAAGTCTCTACAAAGATAGAAAATTAGCTAGGTGTGGTGGCCCAAGCCTGTAGTCCCAGCTACTTAGAAGGCTGAGTCAGGAGAATTGTTTGAGCCTGGGAGATTTAGGCTACAGTGAGCTATGATGATACCATTGCACTCTAGCTGGGGTGATAGAGCTAGACTTTGTCTCCATAAAAAAGAAAAACAGAGGTATATATTTTCACCCAAGTCATGCTCTTTTTTATGTACCAAAACCTTGGGTGTGAAGCACCAGGGAGTGGAAAAACTCACATACTCACATGTCCACAGACCCACACACTTGCACAAAATTAGGAAATGATGTTTAGCATAAATTTTCTGAAATCATTAGCAAATTTTTAATGCAACTTCTATCATTTTTGTTGTTAGAACCACAGTGGCTAGTCCGCTTTTTGCTTATATTTTTTTCTCTGAGATAAAGAGTTTATGCAGAACACCAAAACCTGCAGTACCTTCTGTGGTTGCTGCTGGTCAAGACTCCTGCCTTGTTTCTTTTTCCATGAGAAATGCAGCATGCTGGGCTTTATTAGGGAGTTAGCTAGACACCAGCAAGGCAGGAGCCACCAGGCTACCGTATAAGGGAAAGTCAAGCAACCCTTCTTCAGCATCAGTGATCAAAGTATTTACAGTTAGCAAGAAGACATCTCAGTCCGCTGCTAGACAGCTGTTTGTCCATCTGGAAAGAAGAAGGAGATTAGAGAATCCAACCATCCGGGGGGTCTAATTGGCCTCCACAATGTCCCAGGGTAGTGACTCTGTCCTTTTTAGATGTCTCTGAAAGGGGGCGTCTCTTAAAGTGAACTGGGTGATGCCTCTGACATTGGCATCTGAGGGGTCCTTCCAAAACCATGAAACCATCTTCAAATGGGAGTCTCAGAAAAAGAGATTTGGCCAGCATTGGGAAAAATGTAAGATGTGGAAGAAGGGAAGGGATGAGCTTTTTAGATTTTTATGCACAATTTTGAGGAAGTATCCTCTTCTCTTTGGAAAATCCCCTACTTTTAACCCATTTTCTGATTGGTCCACCCAGGATCTTGACCAACCCTTTCCCCAAACACTCAGGTCAGCCTGACCGTGTCTGTGTGTCCATACTGTAAAGTCCCCGGGGCATTGATCCACCTCTTTCCTAAAATCGCCCAAACCCAGGGAGTTAAGCAGCCCCATTCCCATAATAGCCAGGGTCAGCCTGACCTCTCCTGCCCTGCTCTTGTATAGCTATCTGCCTAACAGCTTCAAATCCTATCCAACAGCTGTGACCTTGTTGTTTAATCTTAATAAGCCTCAGTTTCCTCATTTGGAAAATTAGCTTGTATGATTTGTCCTCTAGGAAGTCCCTCCAAGCAGTAGATTTGTTATCTTAGTTCACATAGTGAAGATGAAACATATAATAAGAATGTTACTATTTTAAGCAGTTCTCACATCTTGAAACTTTTCATCAGTAATTTTTTTTTCTAATTTCCATTTCTTAGACATTTTTTTTAAAGCCTTTCACTCCATGTCCATTTATTTCTCATCTGTATAATGAATGACATAAATGGCTTCAGTGCTCTCCGGTGCCCTTTGAAAGTTACGAGGAACTGACATCTTAGCAAAATTGAATTGTTCGATCCACGAGCATGAGATACATTTAGTTATTTAGTTCTTTTAAAAATTTCTTTTAATCGTGTTTTGTAGTTTACTACATACAGATATTACATATTTTGTTTGATTTGTACCTGAGAATTTCATTTTTGTGATATTGTAAACTAAGCATTTTTACTTCAAACTAGAATAACTTGTTACTCGTATACAAATGAAATTGACTTTTGCATATTGAGTTTGCCTCCTATGACCTTGCTATCATCATTTATTCCTTGCAGAAGTTTATGTAGAATTCTTGTGATTTACTGCACAGTCATATAATCAATGAATAAAGGAAATTTTATTTCTTCAAACCAAAGTTGATAAAAGCCATTATGTTTCAATAAGTTAGTAATTCAATTACTATTCTATTTTGTGCAATTTTTTAAATAAGCTTAATATTCAAACTCTTGAATTGGTTAAAGAAATTTTGTAGTTTAAAGTATCTGGAACTTATTGAAATAAAACTTCCATTTTGTAGTCCTCTACTAAGGAAAATAGGAAATTTGATTACTGTTAGTAATACCAAGGGCTAACATTTTGAGCACTTTTACACTTGCCCAAGATTGAATACTTAGGGCATATCTCATTTTCTGTTTACAAAATCCATTTAAGGTACATACACTAATATAATTAAATTTGTAGACATGAACACATTTAATGAGATTATCCAATTTGTCTTTCCAGCTGAAAGTTACCAGATCTCAAATATATTTGCCATTAATTTTGCTCCTAAAATTTTCTGACGTATAATCTCTTATAACTGTCTTATAAAAAAGTTGAAGTTTCTTTGGTGAAGTTGTCACATGATAACACAATTAAACATGTGTAAACACATATGCTATACAACGTTTAGAAATTAATGGGGCATTTCATGGATTAACTTATCATTTTTAATTCAAAATCAATATAATTGATTAACTGGTTATTCTGAAGTGCTGACAAATTATTAGGTAAAAGTAGATTAATGTATTTATTCAACAATATTTATTGGGGAAAGTCTATGCTGAAGTGATGAGGACACACAAAAAGATTCTGGATAATGTAAACATTCACTCTGAAGAATTCAATACCAGGCGATCCATTCATTAAACAACTTCACCTATATTAAAAATAATATTTACATGTGTTCTTATCAACCATAGCATTGCTCCTAGTTTACTTACATTATCCAGACTCGTATCACTGCTGGAAAAGAATTAACAATCAAAACCAGCTTAACATAGGAAGGATTTCTCTCCCCTTGACTCTTTAACAGAGCACATAGCTTGAAGCCAGTGCAACTTTCTAGGTAGGGAGGGAGAAGATGGCTGTGTAAATCATTATCACTGACAAGTTAAGCCTCCAGTCAGAAGCAGAATGTATAGTTAGTGTATTTTCCTCAGGCAATTTGTCTCCTCAGGGTAATTTTTTGAAGATAAATACACACAGCAGTTAGATTTACACACACACACACAACATATACATCCTGTATTGTACTAAAGGGCAGGTCTCATGTCACCTTAAATTAGCTGAATTTCCAGGCTTACGTTATCCTCTGTATTTCTAATATCCATCCTCCATCCTAACCCAGAATTCCTAACTAAGTGAGAGGAAGTGAAAATTCCCTCTCACAGGAGTTGTTATTTAATTAATTCTAAGTGTATCTATTGTTCATAGGGTTGAGGGTAGGAAATTATGAGCACGTCCTCCCCATGTTGTTGATAATAGTCGAATCCCCTGCTCCGCCCCACTTTCTCGATTGCAGCAGGATTATGTTTTCAAGTTTTAAAGCTGGACCTTTCATTCCTGTACACATAAAATTCCTGTTTCTCCCTTATTTGAGTCTAAAACCTTTCTCTAGCCTCAGTAAATAGCCATTACTGTTACATGACCTTGGAAAGTCACTTACCTCTTCAGTGTTGTTGAAATCTTAAATGAGAGGATAGAAAAAGAAATGGCACTTAGAATAATGTATAACAGAGCTCTGAAATTATTAACTATGATAACAAATATAATTATTCATTTAACAATTGCTACAGTTTCTGCTAGTATTACTCCTACTATGTACTACTATTAATAGCACTACTACAAACACCACTGAATCTGAGTCTACAGAAACTACACGAGAAAATAGTATGTTAACTTTTCTCTGCATCCATAGGAAGAAACTGAGCTCAGAGATGTGAGGAAAAATTGCAACTAAAATTTTCACGAAGATTTTTATCTTTTCTCTGTGCCATGATGTCTACAGCAATTTATTTCTGTTCAATTTCTGACAACAGTGGGTAGGCAGCAAATGTTTATTAGCTGAGGTGTATGTATAACATTTAGGATAGAACTTATAAAAACGATCTAAGGCTAGGAGGAGCTAAACAAATACATGTTCTCTCTTCTAGCTTTCTCTCTCATATTTTGAAAACCATTCATCATTTAAATTACTACTAGACCATGGTTTTAGTAAAAATTTTCCTGTTTCTTGGAGACCATCTTCCCTGTTTGTGGGAAAACTTCCATTTAGAATGAAAGCTGCTATGTTTTCAGGGCATATTAATACTATCTGACTTTATATATTCCCAAGTAAAATCTACTGTACGTGATCATTTTTAAATGTCCTAGGCTGTATCTCTTCCTAATGCTCTTTAAGAAGAGAGAATACCAGAGCTTGCCTTTGCTTCACCCGGGGAGAGATGGGAAGAAACTTTCATTCTATGGTAAGGGAGAATTTGCCCCTATATGCAGAATTTACCATTCCTTACAGTAGCGGTGACAGGACTGTGTTGCTCAATGACAAGGTCTGACTCTTCCATGCTGGACCCAACCTCAGTCCTGATACTGTTGTTTTTATCTCTTCTTCTGGGGTTTGAGTGATCTGTCTGCTCCTTTCCAGCTGAGATATTCTAAGCTAAGAAATAGAAACGGCACTAGTAAACCTTCCCACTGGCCTTGAGTTTTGATGAATTTATCTGCAAGGATGGATTAGGTTTATTTTTCTTTGTCCCCAGGCAAAGAAGACATATGTCTTTAAAGCTGCCTAGCTGGACTGTCTTTTCAGCATGATTTAAAAACACAGGAAACTTTCACATAGGATTAGGATCAGTATGAACTATCTGAAGATTTCATAAATTCTTGGTAGAGGGAAAGTGGATGAGAAGACCCAAAGGTGGATGGTTTCTATCTACTGAGTTGCACAGGTGAGACCAAAATTTGTGAGACAGGAGACAACTTTTGCTTCACCTTTTAAAAAATGTATCTGCTAATTTTGATTGAATAATAATGAGGAAACATGTTATTATATATGATTATAGGCACTTAGTCTGCCTGATAGGATCTGCTCCGTTCTAATTCATCTGAGTAAAGGAAGAGATGCCTAAAAAGTACAAGTAATACCAAATATGCTTGCTCCCTAAACAGGCACATTTATTCCCTTAGAGTCTAAGAATTAGATGATCTTTTGTGGAAAACAGGACTTGCTTTTAATAGCCTCTGAACTATTTGCTTTCTCTTTCTTCTTTTTTTATAGTTTTGGATGTGTTCAATCCTGAGACCTTATCTCATTCATAATCCTCTATCACAAGACATGCTTTCTATGTCTTAGAGAACAGAATGCTTTATTTGTATATACGAGACCTATTCCCTCCGTAATAAAATCTTTCCCCATGTGTACCTTGCCTAAGAACAGGAGACCTAGCATGATTTCACACGAATACTCACCCTTTAAAAAACCTTGCTCATTTTTCCTAATCTCCCTGGGTCCTAGAGTTAACCTTCAGACAGATTGGTTTGCTGAAAGTAAGTAGCGTAGGACACAATTAGAACTCTAATAAGATCGCAAAAGGAAATTTGAACAAGAGCAGTGATATTTTGCTGTTCTCCCAATGGGTGGTTCTAACATGAAGAGTAAAATTGGTTGCAGGGAATTGAGAAGCATGTACCCTTATGGCGATTCTGGAAGTTCCATAAGTGTCAGAATTACATAAGGATTTGATGAAGCGCCATTTGATGGTGGGCTTCAACTTCAGAGTTTTTGTTTTAGTTCCTCTGAGGTGGGGCAGGAGAATTTGCCCATCTTAAAAGTGCCCACATGATGTTGACGATGCTGGTCTGGGAACCACACGATTAGTAAAATGCTCTAAAATATCCTCAAATAGGATAGACATGAATAGGTTCATGTCAGTAGTTTTTGTCTGAATGGACATCATAAAGACTTTTACATTCAATTAGTCATTCTACAAAACATCCTTGACCAATGATAGGTAAATTATGTGTACGCCCAGTTGGTGCAGAGATGAGTAAGGCAGAGCCCTCACGTGTTCAAGGAAATTTATAGTCAACCAGAGGAGATAATCAAGGAAATCCACAATCTCAATATAGTACAATAAACGATGTAGTGGTAGCTAAACTGTTGCTGTACAGACTTACGGAAGCAGTGCCTTACTCGGTTTGTGCCTGGGATCTGACGTCAAGGTAAGCTTCTTGGATCAGAAGATAAAATGAGTTTTGAGCACAATATTGGATTTATTACTCTAGGGGACATTGTTCCAAGCAGAAAGGATAAGGGTTAAAGGCACAAATGAGTGAAACCAGAATGCAATTTGAAAATAGTGAACGGTTCAATAGACATAGAACATGCAATATTTTGAAGGCTTAAGCTTCCTCCACAACTTAACCCCTTACTTCCTAGCCCTGAGAAGTCCTGCCTGGAATTCTCAGGGGTTTCCACTTTATTACATGGGATGAGGGTGGGGGGGTCATACACTGAAATTTTTAAATGCAGGAGTAATAAGATTAGATTTGTATTGTGCAGACCTAAATAAATGATGGGTCTCCGTGCTGTGGAATACTATGCAGCTATGAAAAAGAACAAGTTAGTGATGTACATGTTATGAATTGGCCTCCAAAGCAAGATATAAAATAGTATCCATATAATTCTGTTGTGTACAAAGAACAATCAAAGGATTACAAGTGCTTCCATATACTTGTGAGTACATAGAGAATTTATTTAGATATAGATATATAATCCTTATACATACACAACCACACATAAACTATTAACTCAGTAACAGTAGTGGCCTCTAGAGACAGGAACTGGAGGACCGAGATCCGTATTGAGAAGAGACTTTTTGCTCTGCATGCTTTTTTACTAGTTGACATTCTTTTGACATGCATATATTTTATTTTTTATCTTATGACATATATTATTACCATTGCTAGTGCTTTTAACAAATCATTTTAGAGTAGAAGAAGATTACTGTTGTAAATCTTGGAAATGGTTTCTGGGAAGAAAAGCTGAAGGGAGGGAGGGCAGTTGTCTCTGTTTTCACTAATGCCTTGAGTAGTCATTAAAGTGAGAAATAAGGTGGTGAAAGGATATATGGGAAAGAGGAAATGGATTCAAGAGAGTTACAAAACCCAGATATTTCCTGGAGTCACTCTGTCCAAATAAAAGTTTATCTTTTAACTCAATATATTTGTATTCACCACCATGAAGTAAGCCAATTGAAGGTAAGAAATTAATTTTCTTGATCACTGCTATACCCAGCATTTCCTACACAGGCATTCTGTAAATATTGTTAAGCAAATGAATCTCGAGGATTTAATTTCCTTGCTTTTGTTGCATTTTTAATCTCTAAACCACATATTAAAGGTATTTTTCTTTCAATCATTGATGTCGCCAAATCGGGTATATTCTCTTCTATTTTATTTGTGCATACACACACACATGCAAAATGGGCTTGGCATGTATTTTGCTAAAAGTAGGCCATTACAGGAATACATTCAATACATTGCCTGGCCAACAGGGTGTGTGTGGGGGGGGTGTTTGTTTGCTTTTAAGCATTAGATACCCACTGTCTCTTAGGAGCAAAGTGTTTCTCCAAAGTAACAGGCAAGTTCTGGGATGGCCATTTAAGCAAGCAGATTCAAGGAGTTGCCACCTTTTTCAAACTCTGGATAGGGTGGGAGTGGTGGTATTTTATCTTCTCAGTTCCAATTAGCAAAGAGCATCGCTAGCTCTTCTAGAGATGAAGAATAGCTGTGGAAGAACCACAAAGAGAGTAGTCATGGGGAAAGTTAAAGAACAGAGAGAATTAAATGTTGGGCAACTTCCAGGTTTTCTGTCTTAACTAAGTGGTTGAATGGGCTTGAGCACCACCTTTGTCTCACATGGATAAAACTTCTCTTCGGGAAGAATTTTATCATTCTCACCTGTCAAACAGATGAAGCCAATGTAGCCTGTTTTAATGCCATCTAAAATGAAATATGTGCCATCATTTTGTAAACTTCCTCTTTGCTACTGAAATTTAAAGTCACATTATTGTCTACCTAGGTTAATTCATTTATGTATTGGCATTAGGTGTTAAGAGCGACTCCAAGGTTATGACATGTACACTCCTGCTACCTTTGGTGTCTCTGGGGAAATGAGAGCAGAAGTTCACAAAAAGGAAAATCTGGAGTAGAGACAGAGTGCGCAGAAGAGCCTCACTCTGTGTGGCAGATGGTAGCACCTTAATAGATGTGAGTTTCCTTCCCTTCTGCCTCTCTGCTTACCCAAAATGACTTAGAGATGCTAATTCTGGCAGTTTGGAGAAAATTGGATTCCCAAACTTGCCAACTTGGTTTAGGGTATGCATATATGATTTATATCTAAGTATTATTAGGGAAGATATTGAAGTCACAGAGGTAAGAAGTCAAATGCTGTCTCTTATTTAAAGTTATTCAATAATGTGTCCCCTTATGCTTGACTCTCGGCTTTTCTCACCTGTAAAATGGGAATGTCTCCTGTTTCATAAATATGTTAAGAAGATTTAATGTGAAAATTTTGTTTATGGATCTAGCTACTAATAGGTAAATTGAAAAACAAAATTATTGGGAGTAACATGATTTGTTTTTTTTAATCTGTTATAATAGTTAATGAAACACCATACCATAAGAACTTAATAATTCCTACTGTACTGTGCCAGACACTGTATCAGCTATCACATCTTTGTTGACTTATCCATGAAATGGGAGAAATAATAGGGCCTACCAATTAATCTGCTAATGTGAAAAGATTGTACACACTGTTTTTTTTTTTTGAGAATAGAGCCTCACTTTATTACCCTTGGGAGAGTGCCGTAGTGTCACACAGCTCACAGCAACCTCCAACTCCTGGGCTTAGGCGATTCTCTTGCCTCAGCCTCCTGAGTACCTGGGACTACTAGCTACAGGCGCTCACCACAAAGCCTGGCTATTTTTCTGTTTTGCAGTTCAGCCAAGGCCAGGTTTGAACCTGCCACCTTTGGTATATGGGGCTGGTGCCCTTCTCGATGAGCCACAGGCACCACCCGTACACACTGTTCTTAATCAAATATTTAGTAAGTGCAGTACAGTGATTGGACTTATTTGTGTCTGTCTTTGGAGACTTAGCTCGATCCAAAACATCATGTGATGATTACTTTTTTAAGGATATTAAAACAAATGCAGAAGCCTGCATTTTGGGTTCTCTCAAAGACAAAATTCACCTCTTGGGACAAGTCATATAAAAGCATAGGATCCTAAGTGTAACGCAGATGGCAAATGAATTTGTACCCTTAGCATAATCTCAATGGATTATGGGAAAGACTTAATTAATGTTTATAGAGTGCTTATTTGTTTGAACAGGCATACAAAAGAAAAAATAGTAACAAGCACGTGTTTTTCATTCCCAAGGCTCTAATGCAAATTAGTACAGTTAATTTATTTCATCACCTCCCTGATCAATCATAGTAGCTAAGGATGGTGGTCTGAACACATTACTGATTTGCAGCTACAGGAACTGGGGCTCCAGGTATTCAAACAAATATCTGGAAAAAAAATTCAGTTGATTTTAGATGGAGCCATTAGCACTGGTTTTATCTCTGGATGTGTACACTGCTCTCCCAGTGCACAAACGTTGTGCCTTCTCGGAGGCACCTAATTGAAGGTACTGTGAATCTCAATCTCTCTCTGCATCCTGGGAGTTCACCACTTCCTGAAAGTTGGCTGCCCAAGTTTGAATGTGAGCACTTTGCCCCTAACTCACTCCATGCATGGGGAAACTCGTTTCGGAGTGCAGAGTGTGCACCATTATGCTGGGGAGCCATTAGTGGGAAACTCATTCTGATCAATCATGATATTGATTTATCTGGAATATTTGAATCACCCTCTTTGTTTAAAAATAACAATGTACCAAGAGCGTGTAGCAACACTCGCTAAAGAATAGAGATGTGTGAAATTATAGTTTCAGTATCCTTTTAACTTTTCTTCTATTTTATCTTTCTCCATCTGACTTTAGGTGTTAGCACTAATCTCTATTTGACTTCCAAGGGTTACAGAAGTCTCCTCTTACTTGAAAGTCTTTCATAATTAAAGGAACTTTCTGTATTCGAGCCAAAAGAAAATTATTACAGTGTTTTTAGGAGCTCTCTATTCAAGTCTTATCTGTACCCTGACCCCTTCATTATTTTTCTTGCCAAAAAAGCCCACTCTTTTTGGAAAGAAATTATATTGATGTAGTGATCTCATGTGTGAATATTACTGGCCTCAGCAGCTTTCTTTATGTTCCTGCTTCGACTAAGATTGAGATTTCCTGGGTAACTTTTCAAAATTTTATAGGAGTTTGAGGCTCAGAGTTAAACATTGCCAACAAAATGTGGGAGAACAGCATTTGTTACTTATTTGAATTAATAACAAAACATCATTTTGAAGACCTCCCGTGCAACTGTGTTACAATAAGATAGTAAATTTGTTTTCGATTTGGCCATTTTAATGTTTGTTGACTAGAGGATGCTCTGACATCTGGTCACTCAGGGGTTTTCTTTGCTTGCTTGCTTGTTGTTGTGTTTTGGTATTTGCAGCTCATAAAAGGTGGCCCTGGGAGGGGGATGGCATAGTGACTAACTTCTGTGTGCTATCAGGGTGGTTTTATACTGTATTACAAGAATATTTACAATTAAAATGCAAGGCTTGCTTTAAAGAGCACCTGTTTAATCAAGGATAGAAAGTCATATTTTACACATGCCACTAGGTGAATAGCTGGCTTGCATACCAATTCTTTTCTGACTATGGCTCTGTGCTTACGGAATTTTTTCTCTTCAGATGATGAGTTTTTGTATTGACTACTCGGTTGAAAATTTAGGACAGATCTTTTTGTTTGGAGGGTTGCTTGAGCATTGAGTTAGGTTTTGTTGTTGTGCTATATTTTTTAATGTTACTTCTTATGTTTAACTTTCTCTTTGCCATTAAAAATAATTTCCTACAGGTATGAAAGTACAGATTTTACCTAGAGAAACAAAGTGCAGATAAGAGTAATGTCCTGAACTTCTGAGTGTTGTGAAGATGAGACTTTTTTTGTTCTTTGAATAGTCTTCTCAATGAATAACTATAAATTGATCACAGGCTGATTTCTTAATGCTGTGAAGTGAGAGAGTCTTGGATCATTTACTAGGAATGTAAACTCTGGAAATTTACTAAGCTAGACTTTTTCCATTTGTGAAGTTATGAAAATGATATTACATACCTCATAGGATTATTGAGGGAATTAAATGAGGCAATTCATACAAAGTGAAAGCCTGAAATGCAGTTAACACTTAGTAAATGCTAGCCATTAGTAGTATTATTAATATCCAAACAAAATCTGTATAAGGATAAATAATTTTCAGAGACTGAGTAATTTTGCCCATCTAAAACACCATACTGATTACAATTTGAGTAATGGGGAGATTTCATGTTTTTGACATCATATGATGATAAGAGAAATATCAGAGTAGGAAATCAGCAAAATCTATATCTAAATTTTAGCTCTATTCTTTACTAGATAAGCTTCTGTTTTTTTCCCTGCCAAATTGGGGTAAACATGTTTATCTTGAGGATTATTTTAATTTTATTTTTGGAGATAGGGTCTCACTGTGTTGCCCAGGTTGGAGTGCAGTGGTACTATTCTAATTCACTGCAGCCTCAAAATACTGTGGCTGATGCCTCAGACTCCCTTGTTGCTGGGACTGTAGGTGGTTATCACTATGCCTTGCTGATTTAATTTTTAATTTTTTTGAGAGAAAGACAGGATCTCACGCTTTTGCCCAGGCTGTGTACGTGGCTGGCGCCTTAGCCCGTTGAGCCACAGGCGCCAAGCCATATAATCCTTAGACAAATTCCCAGAATTCCTGATGCCCCTTCTTAATTCTTTTAAATGCAAATGGTCTTCCCAGCAAAGGATTCAATGTGTGTGCTGGAGACCTTTATCACAACCAAACCTTTATTGCCTCCCTTTCCTGAAATTCAGCATCATGCTCAGCCAAATGGACGGATAGAAGGAAATAGAAATGAGGTAAGGGAAGGGAGAAAGAAGAGGAGGAAGAAGGAAAAGAAAAAAGAATTGTGAAGGTCATATGCACCAAAATGACTCTGATCTGATTTATCCATATTGTATGTCTTCATCAAAACATCACCTGCAGCCTGTAAACATACAGAGGGCACCAAAATGTATGCACATTTTCAGAAACGAAAAAAATAAAACTGTATTAAAATTGTAATACTCAATATAGACCAATAACAAAAGGAGAATACAAGTCACACTGAACCCCTCTTGTAATTGCAGAAGTCAAATGTGGTGACTTGAGTATTCCAAATTTAATACAATTTTTTTCTTTCTTAAGATGTGTATACATTTTTTGGTTTCCTCTGTGGATAAATATTATATGCTCACAATAATTAAAAATAAAAATTTTAAAAAGAAAGCTTGAAACCACAGGCAAGGGGCGCATTTTCTGGTTCCAAATTACTGTATAATCTGAGATTTTTACTTCTTATATTACTTCCCACTTTCCAGATGCACAGAAAATGTCCCCATTGATCTGATATCCTTTATGCTGCCATGTCTGTCTGAAATACCTTTTGCAATTCTTTTTCTGTCCCTAATTCACTCACTTTCTCTCTTCTCTCCACACACACACACAAACACACACACACACACACACATTCTTCACAAGATTCAGCTCAGACTTGTGTGTCTCCGTTAATCTCTATGAAGACCGAATGACTTGGTCTGTGTTATGATTACATCTAGGTAGCGAGTGAGACTGAGGGCTCCAGGCAGTAAGCAGAAGCTCTTTCTCTAGGCTCCGAATTGATGGTGAGCATTGAAACCCACATTCCACTTTAGATGCCTGCAGATGGACCAAACAGAAGTTCATGGTACTAAGAAAGATAAGCATTCTTGAGAAATAGAGATTGATGAAAGGAAGACTGAATACATCTATTATGGTAATAAGAAAATGATTAGTTCAGCCTAGTTAATAAAGGTGATATCATCCACAATTATCATATGCAAAAACAGCAATAATGGACACTGTACTATTGGTTTCTGCATGCACTCATTATTAGAAAAAAATTCAGAGCATCTTACTTCACTATTAATATTTAAAGTGATTGAAAATATGATTGGTTTTGTTGGCAAGAGGAATTAAGCAGTAATAACCGACACTTACTAAATTCTTTCTGAGAGCCAAGCACTCTTCTAGAAATGTTAGGAATATCATTTCATGTAATCTTTGTCACGGGTAAGGTTGTTATCCCTACTTTCTGTTTGGATGAAGAACTGAGCCCCAGAAAGATGAAATAATTTGTTCAAGGTCACACAGATTGTAAATTGCAGAATCTGGTTTCAAATCTAGATTTTCCCCAATCTGGCAGTTTTTGTTCTTAGACATTTTACACCTGATGTTATAGTTTGACAAAAATTTAAATAAAGTTTTCTATGCGCCAGGTAATATCCTAAATCAGGAGTCCAGAAATTGATAAACCTTTCTAGAAAGTTTTAGATGGTAAATATCATAGGCTACATTAGTCACATAGGCTTTGCCACAGCTACTCAGCTTTGCTATACTGAAGGCATGTAAGGGAATGGGTGTGGCCGTGTGGCAGTGTTCCAACTAATCTTTATAGTGTTTATAAAAACAGATGGATCTTACTTGGCCTAAGGGTCAGAAATCGAGAACTTCACATTTAAGAACCTCATGAATACTCCCATGTTCATACAGTGGCTCACCCCTGTAATCCTAGCACTCTGGGAGATCGAGGTAGGAGGATCACGTGAGTTCAGGAGTTGGAGACCAATTAGCCTGCCCAAGAGGGAGACTCTGTCTCTACAAAAAAATAAAAATAAAAATATAGCATGCACGTTAGTCTTGGCTCTGGGGGAGGCTGAGGAAGGAGGATGTCTTGAGCCCAGGAGTCCGAGGTTGCAAGTAAACCATGACAACACCACCACCACACTCTTCTTGGGGCATCAGAGAGGGATACCCTGTCTCAAAAAACAAAAAACACAAAAGGACAAACCACTAAAGAATGGTATTATTATGCAATTTTGATGATGGATCAATTATACCTATTAAAAAGAATTTGAATAGAATGGATTTGCCCAGAGTGCCCTGGTGGGTAAACAGCAGGGCAAGGTGTGAAGTGGGGGGGGGGGGGGCTCCACCATCTTCCCCATGCTACCTGCATTTTGACGCAGAGCTGCTGAGTTTAATTTCAAGTCCCATATTCTGAATCCCTGAATTTGTGACACCATAGAAGTTACTCAGTGCCTTTGTAGTCGCAAGGGTACTTTTCTGGTTTCCTATGTGGAGTGTTCATGCCAGAGTACATGCTGTGGGCACTTCTAAACGTGGGCCCTGTTGCTGCCTGCCTTCCTAGGAGAGCCCTCCGTGTGTGCCCTCCTGCTTCTAGAAATTCAGAACCACCTTCTTGGGCTTCTCTTTCTTCTCCTTTTTAGTTCCTATTTTCACTTTGAATGGAGTAGATTCACTTTGAATGGAGTAGATCCCATTTTCACACGCTTTAAGTAAAATCTTTTTAGGGCCTAAAGAAGTAGAAAATACATTTCTGCATGCTAGAATTTCAACAAGGTGGACCACAAATGGGGTAGATTATTCTGCTGTGAGAGTGGAATCAGACAGCAGTGAACTTAATTTGTTCCACAAATTATCACAGTATCTGGTATAGCATGGGTGCTTAGTAAATGTTTGGGGGATGCATTAATGGCTGGATGTCATCTTTTACAGTCTTCAAACATTTCTGAAGCCATGGAAGTATTCACTGAGTAGAATAGTGGTTGATATTCTAGAAAACTCTACCATGAAGGAAGGAAAGAGGGAGAAGCGAGGGAAGGAAGGAAGGAAGTCATCTGTATTGCCTGTCTTTTTTCTCTTATGCCTATTGCAATGGTTGACAGAGGTCTGTTGGAAAATTATGTTTATAAGGGTCATAGGTAAATCTTGGTCCTGAGATCCAGTTCTCGATCTCTTAGTGATATCTGCCCTGGTGCATAATGCTACATGTAGAGTCCAGGCATCCAGGCAAATTATCTATTGACTTTTATTTAGAATTTATGTTACTCTGTAAGTAGACATTTTATTTTACCAATTAACAAGAGAAGTTTTTTTTTTTTAAGAAAGGAAAAAACTGTGTTAAAATTGTTATTATTCAAGTCACATCTGACTTTTGCAAAGGATACAAGATAACAAAAGTTATCAGTATATATTGAATATTACTATTTGTTTTAAATTTCAGATTAATATAAGGGTACATATGGCTAGGTTACATTGTTTGCATTTGTTGGGAAAAATCTGGGTTGTATTTGAATCCCAGGGGATGTTTAATTTAACAGCAAATTCCGTCTAGAACTGGGCCCTATTAATGTTTCTCAAGTTCACTTTGCTTCACTCTCTTTGTGTCAATTATCCACAGGAAATGAGGAGAGCCTTTTACCCCAATTCCTGAAGTCCGTCATGGTGTCTCGTCTTTAATATCTGAAATGTGCATTGTCAGTCTCTGAGATTTATTGTGCTGCCTACTTTCCAGGAGACTTTCACTTCTGGCCCATCGTCGCTAGCTTTGGCTTTGGGCTGAGATTCTTTATTTCTCTCTGCTTTTTTTTTTTCTGTCTAGAAGCAAATTGCTTTTCAAAAGTTTAAAGAGAAACTCAAGCATCCTTGGATGGGTTAGAAATGGAGAAAAATGGCTCATTTCATGAATAAATATTTGCCTGCAGTTCTCCACTTTGCAGACTCAAACAGGGATTAAAAGGTAAAGATTGGCAGGAGGGAGGTGAGGAGGCTTTTAGGCAAAAACAGCATGTGTGTTAAAGTTCCATACACAGAGAATGCAATCTCCCCATTTTCACAAGTAAAATCAGCTATAAGTAGCCCTTTGTAGGTGTTGCTAAAGAGGGTAAGAAGGACAGTCTAGAGGGAAAAGCACAGGCTTTGAGCCAAAAATATCTGAATTCAGATCACTTACAGGATATGTGAGCTTGTGCAAGTGGTTTAAGGTTTCAGAATGTTAGTTTTCTCATCTGCAAAACAGGGACCAGTGCGTGCAAAATTTTGTGCCCAAAATCTGGCACGCAACAGGAGGTGAGTTCTCTTAACTTTACCGTGAGAAATAAATGGAATACAATATGACATGACTCAGTACAAGTGTATCAGGACTATTCAGTTTCAAGAGAGTAGTCTGAAGCAAAAATCAAACATTTTATGTGGATAAGTGTATTTGCTATAGAAAAATATACCAGCAGCAGCAGCAATGGCAGAGCAGCAATAATAGCAAAACCCATCAGTGAGGAACTTTCCTCCAAATGTTCCATCAGATAGATAGATACTCAAATCTACAGTCAAGGACACACACGTATGTACATACATCATGAGAACACCGTGTTTTAACCTGTTTAGCCGATATGCTCACTAAATGGCATCTATCTTTCTTTTGCTGCTGTGTAAAGATTGTAATGGTAGAGCAGAAGAAAATGTTGGAGTGTGCAAAGACAGTATTACTTCTTTGCCAAAAGAGAAAGAGATTATAAGTTTACAGATTCTGGGCTTAAACTGAGCATAGACAAAGATAGAAAAAGCTGTTTCCTATGACAGATGCATTATACCTGATTCTGTGCTGTCAAAACAACGAAAGCAGCGACAAATATCATAATAAAAGTGATGAGTCATCACTAAATCTGCTCTGTATACTGAAAGCTTACCCATGATAAGCTCTTTAATAAGCCTAAAGAACTTTATTTTTTATGCTTGTGAAGAAATTGTAGGAATTACTGAGTTAACAAATACTTGGGGCACAGTGGGCAAGGTGAATGCAGTGTTGGAAGCTGAGAGTTCAGAGGTCCTATGGGAATCTTACGGAGCCCAGGCCCGATCTTACACATTATTCTCCATGTCTGCCCCCTTGACTTGCGCACGAGGAAACTGACCCCGATTCATTCATTTTCCCGCTCAGAATGCCTCGTGAGGATTCTGGGGGATTTTTCTCACAAGCTGTATTACTCAGTTTTAGACTTGGAAAATACTTCATTATAGGCATCTTGTTTAAACTGATTTTAGATGTCCTTAACTTGAAACTTTGCCTTTTGCATAGGTGAGAATTTAACATATTGATATTTTACCCATCGTGCTTTTATAAGACCCAAGGCTTGGGAAGAAGGTGCCTCTCTTTAAAATTGTTGGGAAGAAGTCTTTGAGGTAAGTGGTCTTGGAGAAATACAGGATAATATCTTCTCATCATGGTACTCTTTCCCCTACAATTTTCAAGATTTTTCCTCCCAGACTTCCTGCCTCCTGCTTCCTCATGTTACTTACTCAGACATTTTTGAGCATTAATTTTGCTCTACACACTGCTTGAAGCTGAAGAATCAAAGACAATTAAAGTGTTCTTTCTGCTTTGAGCAGTTGGCATTCTGGCATTTTTCAGAAAGTTAACTCCTTTGTGACCAGGAAAAGACAGTAAAATCCTAGAAAAGAAGTTAAATGACTTGTCTTAACTCTACAGCAGTGAGAGTTTCCTTTTTCATTTTTAAACAGATGTTGCCTTATTTCCATGGCCATGTGTTTTTCTTTTCCTCTGGCGGCTTCTATTATGTAGTTCAAGAGCCCATTGACTGCGCGGGTTGTTAGGCACTCTGGAAACCGATTTTTATAGTGGATGTCTGTATTCTAGACTGTTTCCCTGAGTGGATCAGTGTGCATTTTTTAATTGTATTTGAATTGTTTGCTGACTGAGTCTCCCAATAAAAATAAGATACCACCAACTTGGATAAACAGGGATTTGCTTAGGAACCATTTAGCTGTTCATATTCCTCTCATTTTGAGTTGCAGGTAAGGTTTCCACCAATGTCCATTATGCCGTGGTTACATTCACAGATGTGTCCTTAGTGGAGTTATCCCCAAATTATAAACTCTCCTCTTCACACTGTTTCTGTCTGGAATTTTTGTTGATAATCAAATAAAATGCTTTCAGCTGGCTGAAGCAGAAATAGTGTGTGAATAAGAGAATATAAGAAGACTGTTGAAACCAGTGTAGAGAGCACATTTAGATCTGGAAATGGAGACAGTTAGACAACAGTCCTTCCTCTGGTGACTAGAGTCACCAGTCTAGACCTTCCAGCACTTACTTCAGAAATCCCCCTCCAATTCACTAGTGGGGTGGTTTGCCAAGTTATTAGGAGAAAGCTGGGAAACAGAGCAGCTGAGAGAGAGAGAGAGAGGGGTTGGGGTGGAAAATGAACCCAGACTATTCTCAAAATGAATTATGAGCTTTTGAGACATAGCTATGAGGCATTGAAGGCCTATAATGTGTGTATTATTACAGAAACATTTCCAGAATGGCTTTCGTCCCTGTTTTATAAACTAAGAATCCGAGACTTTAAGCAACCTCTTCAAGTGTGCACAGCTAGTAAAAGCCTGAACTAGGTTTTGAACGCAGTGCTTGTCATTATAGCATTTTCTCCTAGGAACTTCCACTCAAAGTCAAGGCTTAAACATACAATTAATAGTGCAGCCTTCTTTGGGAGAAAGGGAGAACTCTTGTCCAGGCATTGGGATAGACTGTCTCTTTATTCGATGATGTTTATGTTAGTTCTGAGCAGTATTTGGTAAAAGAGAAAAAAAAAAAAAGCAAAACAAAACAAGTGTGCAGCTCTTTGAACTCAGATATCAGATTTTCTTTTGTCTTTATAACCCAGGTTTCTGCTAAAGCCCCTTCATTATTCTGTCATCTGCTTGGTAGATCTGGGCGGGCACCTGGACTTCGTGGGAATCAGGTGGCACTGGCTTGGGTGTTCTTGTTCCACTCACTAGCCCTGTGATCTTGAGAAATGAGTTTCCCATGCCGTTAATCATTTCTCCCTTATAAATATAAGTAATACACTAAGGAAGAAAGGGAGGGAGGGAGGGAAAGAGAAAAAAAGAAAAGATTTCAAGAGTGTAGGACCAGACTTATCTCTTCCTTCATTGCTGACCACTGTATGGGTGAATGAATGAATGCTTAAATCAGTTGCTTATTGTACCATCATTACTATTTAAAAAAAAATGTTTTTAAAATTTGCAAGTACCAAATGATAGAAATTTCCCATGCTATTATATTCATGCTACTTAATCATTTCTCTTATTTGAATCCCACTTACTATTATGACCATTTGTAATTTTCATAAATCTACTAGTCCATGGTAGTCCCTATGCTTTACTTTCTGCATTTATTAGAACTCCTGAGGGAGGTGATCTTTGCCATCTTTTGACAGAGAGAGACACGAAGAGTGAAGTTCTAGTGCAAGGTTTTAGGTGGAGCTGGAACGTAACCACACATTCCGTGTCTGACAATATAGATTTTCTGCTTTGGATTTCTGGTGTCAAAATGCTGAGCAGCCTTTTTGTTGGCGAGGGAACGCTCACTTTTCTTTCTTTCTCTCTTTCTTCTTTTGATGTAAATGGCACTTTCTTCCTAACTGCATAGACCATTACAGAACTTTGATGATCTAAAGAAAGACAAGAGATTTATGACTTCTTGAGCCTGTCTCCTGCTTCTCTGAGAATGAAATGAAATTCTTTGTACCACACTTCAATATACTTGACATCTTTTTATTATTTTCAGGTCATACACATCTTTCTTCCTATAAAGGGAGTCCTCCTACAAGCGTTCATTCATTACTCTTAAGGTCATGTCAGAAAGAATCATAGGCTTATTGTCAACACACTCAGTGTAAGAACGCAAAACTCCCCCCACACCTCCACCTCCCCAAAAACCTTCCATATGTTCTTATCAGGAAGTCAATGTGCTGATGGGGCTCTGAGGACTGGGAGACTAGGAGACTTTCAGTGCACTTTGCCATCTGCCCGAGCAGATGGAAGTGGAACTGAGATCCCTCCCTCCAGCCTCAGATCTGCTGGGTATTATTGTCTTACATGTCATACCTTCTAGAACTACTGTCCACAAAAATGGTACCAATTAAGATGCAGAAACAAGCTGGGAAAAGAATACTTTTCTCTGTTATGGCTTCTGTATTTCCTATACTATGTAATTTATCATGTGTTTGGAAATTTTAAGAAAAAACTGAGAATATCTACAATTTTCTTTCTTTTGACTCAGTATCTGGGCTTCCCAAAGGCTGTGATACCAGTGGTAACAGTTCCAAGTAATGTTCCAAGTGATTCAAATCTTTCAGAACTGAGAGTCTTGGATTTCGTGGTACTTATTACACCCCTGCCTACATTAGTGCCTCAATTATGTAAGCCAGCAGCACCCTGCATTGCCAGGTTTAACAGAGTGAAGCAGATGCTGTTAATATCCAGACTCCCTCATTCCTGACGCACGTTGGCACCTACACCCATTCCCATGGTAAACCCAGCCTCGCTCAGAGAGGGCGGCCTGCAATCCCTAAATAAAACAGTGTAGACTGATGAATGGCTATTGAAAACTCAGTATATGCACTTAGGTTTTTCCAAAAATGTCTTTCTATAGAAATAAATACATATACATAGATATGTCATTTTATTAATGCATTTCTTTATGTGTTCCTGCTACTCATAGGCTCTTGAATTATTGTAGAAAAGTGTCTCATCGATTCATTACTGGGCTGCACTGGTTATGCTGTTTACTCTTACTAATCTCAGACTATTTATTTTATAATGGAAGAGATTTTCTCTAATTGTACCTATGCTATAAAACTCCTGAGATGGTTAATACAAACTGTTTGTTGTATTCTAGGGATATAGTTAGTGACTCACTGGCTGAGTCCAAGGATGCAACCTTAATCTATAAGACTGTGAAAGGCATGTGAACCATGTAAGGTCCGTTTCAAATATTGAGATGGGCACATAAGGATACATGGGGTTCTTAACGCAATGAGGACTTGGAAAGGTGTTAAGTCAGTGTAGAATTGACTGACATCAATTCACAAATTTCAGGTCTGAGGCAATGGAGTCTAGAACTGGAAACTGGCCAAGAAGTTGTGGGTCTTTTCTTCAGTTCATCCTTCAGGCTCTGGTGTCTGTGGGCTGATCTATTCTCATGACATTGTTTGCATTTCAGTACTGGTTTCTTAGCATCCTGTAGGTGATGCCTTTGTATTACTGTGCACGTGGTTTTATAAAGCTATGTTCTTGGTGTCATGAACAGGAATGAGAAGAACATCAGAGACCTACATTCACCTTCTTCAGGACTCTAATTATATACAGTTGACCCTTGAGCAATATGGGGTTGGGTGTTACTTTCTGACATTGACCTCACAGTGAAATATTTCTATATAAATCATATTCCCCTAAAACTTAACCAGTAATACCCTATTATTGATCAGAAGCCTTACTGATAATGGTACCTATGAAGAATGAAGAATCCATAAAACCCAGAAGGAATTGGATTCAGGGAGCTTCCAGATAGCACAACCCATGGAGGATCCTGGGGGTGGGTCCCTGGGGGTCCCTGGGGAGGGCAGGGAAGCTCTGCGCCCCTTCCCACACACTCTGCCCTGGATCTCTTCCATCTGGTGTTCCTTGGTATTCTTTGCAAATCTTTCATAATAAACCAGTAAATATAAGTGTTTTCCTGAATTCTGTGAGCCACTTTAACGCATTAATCAATCCAAGGAAGTGGCATGGGAACTCTTCTTTATTTATTATCATTTATTAATTTATCTGTCAATCTGAAGAGCAGATAAAACAACCTGGGACTTGGGATTGGCATTTGAAGTGGGGGGCTGAGCCGTGGAACTGAGCCTTCAACCTGTAGCAGCTGATATTACCTCAGGGAATAGAGAAGAGTATCAGAATTGAATTGAATAAGGGGACATCTGGCTAGTGTCCACTAAAGAATCTGTAGAACAGATTGCTATTTTGGTGTGTGGGGAAATCCCTTACACATTTGATCACAGAAGCTTTCTGTCTCATGAGCGTAGAGTAGGGAAAAAGTCTTTTCTTTTCCTCTCAAAGGTTTTCAGCTTTATCAGACAATTAAATAAAATTATATATATTGGGCAGCACCTGTGGCTCATCGAGTAGGGTGCCAGCACCATATACCAAAGGTGGCGAGTTCAAACCCAGCCTCTGCCGAACTGCAAAACAGAAAAATAGCCGGGTATTGTGGCGGGCGCCTGTAGTCCCAGCTACTTGGGAGGCTGAGGCAAGAGAATCACCTAAGCCCAAGAGCTGGAGGTTGCTGTGAGCTGTATGACACCACAGCACTGTACCAAGGGCAATAAAGTGAGACTCTGTCTCTACAAAGAAAAATATATATATATATATTATATATATTGAAGATGCATGTGGTATTTTGGTGCACATGGCCTTTTCAAAAGATTGTTACCACCATGTTTCTCATTTATCTAAGCCTTTGATAATATCTCAATTTCTACTTATGAACAGAAACTTTCTCTAACATTTTCTGCCTGATTTTCTTTTCTCATTTTTTCCCACTGAGTTTAGATTTCACTTAGATCATGCAGACATACAAATATGCATCTCCAAACCAGGTCTGTCTTTCAAATCCCTAAACCACATGGCTAATGGCTTCCTCTAGACATTCTCATTAGCACATTAAGCTCAAATTTGTTGTGTGCAACTAAAAATACAGGGATTATGGAATCTTACAGACTTAGGTAAAAGTCCAGCCTTTTAAGTATAATAATGGACTGACCTTGCAGAACATAGTGTGTACTGCAAAGCATATTTAATACAGAAATAATAATATACGCTTTTAAGAAATCTTTTGAAGAAATCAAGACCTGAGTGATGGCCTGGCACACAGCACTGAAGGAAGTAACCATTACGATCAGAAGCTCAAGCTAAGGCAACGGCTTTCTCGCTGTTGCAGCAGCCACCCACCTCTCAATCCCAGGAGAGCACCTTAATGGGTGGCTTTGAGTCACACAGCGGTCTGTGGGTCTAAGCAGGGTCAGCTGGAAGGTGGCCCACACCTGCTTCTTGTTCTGATCTCAGAGTCCAGGGAGCTGTTTCTGTACAGTAGACTTGTTTATTTTCATGCCATTGTACTTAGAGAATGCAATATCTAGCCATGGGATCCAGAATGAGATCCCACCCCATCAGTGATCCAGTACCCAGTGCACCTGTTGGATGCCCAGTAGAGCTTTGTTAAACTGATGAGTGCATTCACAAATAATAGATAGATGTAATAGAATCTCCACAGCTGAGATTCCACATTGCTTACCCCTGAACTTGGCCACATTTGTAGAGTTCAAGCGTGAACCACATGCATGCGTCAGTACAGTGGGCCTAGTTCCTTATGCTGACCTCCTGCATATGTTGACCAGTTTGTTACACTCCCTAGGATGGTCAATTTACAGAGATTCTACTGTAGGGGAATATCTGTATGTCTGTGATTAGATGTAATAAGTTATCGTAACCACATTATTGACTCACAGAATTAGTCTGGTAGAGGTGGGAGAAACATCAAACATTATTTAGGACATTCTGGAGATAAGGCTATGTTGGGCTACTCTGGGTGTTCTTTCATGGATTTCAAACTTAAACACAGGTAATATTCAAGGGAACAACTACATGCCAAGAAAGAAAAGGACTGTGTTGCCAAAAAGACTATATGGTTAATACGTGTCTCGTATTACCAGTGAGTCAGGGTTCTGGCTAACTTGAACAAAAGCCCACAGCTAGCAAGTGTCAGAGCCAGTATTCAAACCTATGCCTTTATGATTTTAATAAGAGGGAACACCTGTGTTATAAAAATCTATTCTCCTGATTCACAATCTGTGTTTTATCCTGCTGTATCGCACAGATAGAAATCCGTTTTAACATTTCACAGCCTCCAGGGAAGATTTAGTCTATGCAAAAATCCATTCAACATTGGAGATGCCATTGGAGTTGGCTTTTTTTGAAGTGGTTTTCTATGTTTGTGCCTGATTATGTTCCAGGAATTCTGAGCACTCTCACTGTCAGATGTCAATCCTCACTCCATCACACCCACTCTGAGAACAGAAAGTTCTATTTATTTTGAGTCTTTTGCATCATTATTGCACATACAAGGGCAAGGAGATAAGGCTGCTTTTTAACACATAATAACACAACCACTTTCACTCCTCTTTCTCTTTAAATATGGAACTCTGCCTGAGAAGGGCTTTTCTGTTCCTTTTTGTGTAAATCCAAACCCTAGATCAGCATGTCTTAAGAATTTTGGACTTGGAACTTTGTACCATGATCTTTTGCCAGGAAAAATAATCCATGTGTGGTAAAGTGAAATGAGGAGGTGTCCTGGCTCTTTCTGGGAGCCGTGGAGAAGTTGTTTTAGATGAGCTGCCTGCACCTTGTCAGGCTTCCCGCAGCTTTCTCGGGCAGCACTAAAGAAAATGAACTAATGACGGCTGATGTTTGTGATGGGCAAACTCCCCCCTGCCGCTCAGAACCGGAATGTGAGTGAAAGTCGTGGGGGCCTGGGCCAATCCTGACAGAAACAGGTTTTTAACAGCATGAATTTATGAATCCAGTCAATGCAAATGAGAGTTTATTATGCTTGGAGTCTAAAAAACGATGCCTCATTTATCAAATTAAGCTGCCGAAAGCCTATTCAGATGATGTTAAATAATAGTTTTTACACTAAAAGCTAGGCTTTTCTTCCGTTGATTCTCTTTAGTTGATAGGGTTATTTTATATTCTACTGGAAAGGGATGGTAATTTAGAGATGGAGAGGATTGCCATCGCGCCCAGCTGCAACTGGGTTTGACTCACTGTCATAGCCCTTACCTTACCTGTCGGTCCTGGGTCTCACAGCGTTTGAGAGAACCTCTGTCACCTTTAGAATGGGCATAATTACCAGAACTGTCAGATTGTGGCAAATGAGAATAGGAAAGGAGAATAGACAGAGGAAATAGAGAGGAAACCCTCAGATATAAAACCTGTTTCACTGATTCTCAGAGTACTTTCCAGAATTCCTATTTATTTGTAATGTTTTCTTTTTCAAAGTTGAATCACAGGAATTTGCATAATCCTATCTTCCAAGGAACTCTGATTCTAAAGGGTTCTTAAAGTCATGATCCCTGGCTCGGCGCCTGTGGCTCAACGGGCTAGGGAGTCAGCCATGTACACCTAAGCTGGCAGGTTCGAATCCAGCTCAGGCCCGCCAAACAACAATGGTGGCTGCAACCAAAAAATGGCCGGGCATTGTGTCAGGCGCCTGTAGTCCCAGCTACTCGGAAGCTGAGGCAGGAGAATCGCCTGAGCCCAGGAATTGGAGGTTGCTGTGAGCTGTGATGCCAAAGCACTCTATCTAGGGTGACAGCTTGAGGCTCTGTCTCAAAAAAAAAAAAAAAAGTCATGACCCCTATTTAAATCTAACTGTAATACAGGTGTAGTGTGAACACCTCTCACTTGAAAATCCAAAATCCAAAATGTTCCAAAATGTGAAACGTGACATCAACACCATGCCACAAATGTAAAACTTTGCACTTTATCTCATGTGATGGGAGTTGCAGTCAACACTTTTCTTCATTATAAAATTGTTAAAAAATTATATAAAACTACCTTTTGTATGAGGCTATATGAGGTTTATATACGAGGTGTGCAGACAGTCCCTGGGTTATGAATGAGACAGATGCTGTAGGTTTGTTCTAAAGTTGAATTTGTATGTAAGCTGGAACAGGTACAGATACCTATTACCTCCCCTTTATCCGTAAGTGAGAGTCGTATGTTAGCCAGATGCTTGTAACGCGACCAGTTACTGTAACAGCCTCCCTTTGTAAGTGTCAGTTGCAGGTAGATCCGAGTTTGTAACTCAGGAAATGCCTGTATAGGAAACAAATCAGTTTTGTGGTTTGACTTGGGTTCCATCCCTGTGATATCTCACCATGTCTATGCAAATATTCCAGATTCTCAAAAACATCTAAAACACTTCTGGTCCCAGGCATTTTGGGAAAGGAATACTCAACCTGCGATGTGAACATTTTAACTCTAGCGTGCGATTACTCACTTGGTTACTGATTATCAGTATTAAGATGTCAGTAGGAAATGTGGTGATATCGGAAAGAGAAAAATAAAACCTACGCAGTATTTGAAGTCAGCCATACGTGGGATATTTTGGCATGTCTGCCTTTTACTAGCTGTATGACTTTGGCTGGTATTTTATCCCTTCTAAGATTCAGATGCCTCTTCTCTGAAGTTAAAATATCCTCACATATTCACATGGTGGCTTTGATTAATAAGAGATCAAGCATGTAAAGATTCTAGTACAGAGCTTTGCATGGGGTGGTGGTTTTAGTAATACTGTTCTTATCTCTACCTGTGCCCTAAAAATTAATAATTGCTCATTGTTTATTTCTGTGTTTTGAAATATAAATGATTTGATTGATTTACTTTTATTGACTTGGCTCAATGTATTCTTTTTTTTTTTTTGCGGTTTGGCCAGGGCCAGTTCGAACCCACCACCCTTGGTATATGGGGTCGGCGTCCTGCTCACTGAGCCACAGGCGCCACCCAACTCAATATATTCTTTAGTACCCTCACTGGGATATAAATTCTATGTGTTCCTTATCTTGTGTTTTCCTGAATGGCACACTTTTTTATTGGCATATGAATATAAAAGTTGGTTTCCTCTCAAATTACTACTATTTCATGTCTTTATGGAAAATGTATAAGAAATACATAGACTAAGACACTCTTTTATACCCCCTTCTTTTCAAAGAAGAGGTGTGGCCTAGTAAGGCCGTTTGTGATAAAGTCGTGAATTAATTGATAACTCTAAATCTTGTAAGCATGGTTTCTTTTCATCACAGCAAGCAAGTTTTGCTAATCTTCTAATAGTGCCACATTTTTGATGAAGGCATAAGATGTTACCAGAACAGTTAGCTGTCAGGATTTGGGTATAAACAGAAGGATAATTCAGAAATATGTATTCTCCATATAGGCTATGCTAAAGAGCCACTGCAAATGAAAAGAATTAACATATGTTATGGCCCATTTTCATGAAAGTGCCCGCTTGCAAATGAGTCTACCTAGTTGGAAATGTGCAGTCATAATGTTCCCCAAAGTACACTAACACCACCCCTATCTTTGTCAGCATGTTTTACCAGGAGGGCAATCAGGTGTAAGATGATTTTGTGTGTACGCTTGTTTTAATCCTTGCTTTTGTTCTTTGCCTTTCCTTTATTTAGAATTTAGTTTGTTTGGAGGAAGGAGGGAGGAATTACTTTATGAAGCATCTACCTTATGTAAGCTCATTTTGGAAATTTTTCTTTAGATTTCTAAAAGTCGTGGCTTATAGAAAGTTAGGTCGTTGAACACTGGACTTAGAAGGTTGTGCTCTTATGAACTTTGGGTTCCATCAAGGGTTTTCTTGTTGGAACTATTTAATAAACCATGTGAAAAAAACTGCCCTGTGGCCTCTTGCTGCACCCTGGGGATTTAGTAGTTGATGTAATCCTAGCCCTGGGCTTTTGGTGCTGCTTTCCCTATAAGAATATAGGCACATTGATAAATTAAGCAATGGAATGGGGGAATGGGAGGTTAGCTGAGAGTGAAACTAAAACTGTGAGGATAGAAAACAAGCAAATGGCATGAAGGCTATGTTGAACAGATTGATGAAAATATTTCAGATCGTGTGTGAAACCAGCACATTGTACCCCTTGATTGTACTAACATACACAGCTATGATTTAATAATTTAAAAAGAAAAGAAAGTAGCAAATGGGAGGGAAAGTCTGCTGTAGATGAAGTTGTCATAAATAGGCCACTTTCAACAGTTAATTAGACCTACGTGATGTCCACCTGAGTAAATTGTCACATTCTGTATCTTATTCTTTAAATACCATTGCCCACAACCTCAATCTTAAAAGCCACAGGATGAACAGATGTGGTAGGAAAAAAAAATTAGGCATCAAGGACAGTGTGTAGGCCAGTTCTTGGAGTAGACAGAGGGAGAAAGAAGGAGGTGTGAACTTCAGAGCCCTCTGTGTAGAGGTCAGAGTGTGCAGGGCTAAGCAGACCATCACAGGGAGTTGGGGTTTTACTGGTTTTGCACAGAAAAGCAATCAAAAGATTGTAAAAAGAAAGAAAGGAGATCTAATTCACATTAAAAAGAAAAAAAAAATCACCCCACCCTATACAAAGCTGTAGGCAGTATGGGAGGAGGGAGATAGCCAGTTGGCTGTCTGGAAGGCCAGATCTCAATCTGGGGAGAGCCCTCGTGGTCATCTTTGTAGACGAGGAGAATCCGTCTACAAAGCAACGGATCTGCTCATAGATCCATTATGCATCTCAGGGGAGAGGTGGCAGAGAGAACAATGGTTTCCCCAGCCCATAGACTCCATCACAAGTTGAGCTGGGACCACAGCCAATTACTGCAGGTCCTTGAGGAGCAGAGTTTCGTTCAAGGTTGCTTCGTGATAAAGTGGATGAGAGAAAAACATCCTCACTGAGTCAGTGTCCGTGTGGAGTTTCATGTTCTCTTCCCCATGACTTTTCTTCTGGTCTTGGAGTTTTTTCTCACATCTCAGAGGTGCATGCACTAGGTGAATTGGTACGTGCACGTGGTCATGGTCTGAGTGAGTCTGAGCGTCCTGTGGGCACATGTGGGCTCACCCTGTGATGAGGTGCTGTCCAGGTGGGTACCTACTTCGTGCCTCTGAGCTACCAGGAGAGACTCCTGCCAATCAACATCCTGAACTGGAATGAGTGGGTAAATCAGTATCTCATTTGTTTACATAAACCTAACACTTAATATGAGTGTTTTGGCCTTCATTTAAAAGTTGGGTGATATTTTTGTGCCCCTAGAAATAGCCAAAGGATTTTTTATTTATATCAATTGGCCTATGGTAAAATTGGTTTGGGTATAAGTTGTTTGGTGTAAGTCAGTTTCCAAGAATCTATGGAAGATGTTAAGTGAGAACTTACTGTATTTTTGTACCCCTAAGTTTCGGCTCTTTGTAAACAGGTGAGGTTTGAAGGACTTTCTAGAGAAAAATACCCACAGGTTTAATTGTGTTGCCATTGACTACCTCTTGCTCTATAGAGATAAACAAGACAGAAAAGGCTTTGAGCAAGCTTGAAAGTGGGTTTCTAAGCATTCATTTCGATCTGATTTGTTAGAAGACTCTCAAGTAAAGAAAAGAACAACAACTAAAAATCAATTAGCATGGCTGGTATATTTGGTTCCTCGAATATTCAAAAACTGTGGGAGCTTGAGAAAGACTTTAGAAATTGGGTCCTTTGTTATTTCCCGAGGCATTCTCTCTCCCTTTCTCTCTCAGTCCTTATCACAATGGAGAACAAAGTCTCAGTTTAGTGAGTGTTAAAAAGAGAGATTAACACCTCCCCACTTCTCTCTTTCCTAAAGCCTTTGGCTGGCAGTGGCAACTAGACAGAATTTAATAACATGGCTTTGTTTTCATTGAATGCATTTTTATGAATACCTTTATCTATGGTATGTGATACAGGTTTTTTGTTATAGCGGTGATATAAAGTTTTCTTTTGAAATAAATTTGAGTAAAACAGTTAATTTAAAAAGAAAGGTCAAACTGCTGTAGATGGTCTGGGCATATGAAAGTCACCATGCAGCATTTAGGTTCCTTATGTCTGCTGAGTGCACTGATGGTCATGGGGACATGGAAGGGGTGGAGGGGGGTGTGCCCATCTTTTCTCTCCACCACTCATCACTCCCTTTTTGATTTCTTCTCTCGGAGAAGAGTCGATTTCCCAAAGTAATGTAGTAAATGCAAGATACAGATAGCCTTGATCTTCAGAATCTAGCCTCATAATGGAGGTGAGAGTGGGGAGAGTAAAATTCATGTACATGTTTACCAAAAGATAAATTATATATTATCTGTACGATGGTACGATGTATAGTCATAAATTACCAAACTGATATAAATATGGTATTGTTCCAAAATATATTGAATGAAAACAATGTTGAAAGTTGCTGTATAATTGTACTTTATTTCTCTCATCTCTACAAAGCAAAGAAAGAAATGCTGTATGCCGACCAACATGGATGTGTACAGAGACTGTCTGAAAAAATTCACATAGACAATTTATCAACTATGGCCTCACACAGCACTGAGAGGTTGGACGTGGAAAGAGACTTTTCATTTCACACAATTTTATACCCTTGTTCCATTTTGCCCTGTGATGCCATACTTTTGTTAAAAAAAGAAAAGAAGAGAAAAGGAAAGAACAGAAAAGGGACAGCATAGGATCAGTTTTGGAACAAAAGGAGGGAAATACCAGTTTTAAGCCAAAGCTCTAAATCTTGCAGTGTTAGAACAGAGATGCTTTAGGCCAGCTGCCCAACACTAATTGGGTTCATGGGAGATCGGCTCAGTGCAGTCCTCCAAGGGCAGATCCATGTGGATCACGCGACAGTGACAAGAGCTGGTGAGTGTGGCACAGTCATAATTTCACCCCTCTGCTTCTCCCTCCTACCTCTTCCACCTTGGGCCCCTGCCTACCACACCTTACTCAAGAGTTCAGGGCCAAGTCCACTCACCTGGAGACAAGCTTACTTAGAACAGTGGCCATTGCACACTAGGGTTTGAACAGTGACCATTGTACCACGTTCAGGTCCATTTCTGCCTGGGTCTCCTGCCTCTGCCACCCCTTGGACAGCAAGACCAGCCCCCCTCCTCCCCTTCAGCTACTCAGAGTGAAGACAATGAGGATAAAGCCTTTCATAATAATATACTTCCACCTAGTTTAGGATAAACATATTTTCTCTTCCTATGATTTTCTTAATAACATTTTATTTTACCTAACTTACTTTATTGTGAAAATAGAGAATATAATACAAATAACACAGGACGTTTGTATTAATCAGATGTTTAGGTTATAGGTAAGGCTTTCCAACAATAGCGGGCTATTAGTAGATGAGTTTGGGGGGTGTTAAAAGTTGTATGTGGCCGGGCATGGTGGCTCACCCCTGTAGTCCCAGTGCTGTGGGAGGGCAAGGCAAGTGGATTTCCCAGTGCTCAGAGTTCAAGACCAGCATAAGCACGAGTGAGCCAGAGTAATAGACCCCATCTCTACCACCAGGAAAGAGGCATTGTGGCGGGTGCCTGTAATCCCAGCTACTTGGGAGGGAACTGGCACGAGGAATCACTACATGCAAGGACAATGTTAAAAACAAAACAAAACAAAACAAAAACAAGGAAACTAAGTAAGAAGAGTGCAAGCCAACTGAAATTAAAAGCAAAATAAAAAAAAAACACAAAAAAAATTTTTAAAAAGTACATACGTACATTTTTAACTGTGCAAGTATGGGGGGTATTGATGCCTCTAATCCTTGTGTTGTTCAAAGGTCAACTATATTTGCATTCACCCCACTTTCCACAAATATTTATGAAACTTGTACTACTTGCTAGACTTTGTTTCAAGTGTGTGAACCTGTAGAAACATGCAGGTTCACAAGACACATGTTATTTACCTTTTTTTTTTCTTATTGAATCATAGCTGTGTACATTAGTTCAATCATGGGGTACAGTGTGGGGGCTTCACATGCAATGTGAGATATTTTTATCAACCTGATTGACATACCATTCATGATATTTTCTCGTTTACTATATGAAAACATTTTTGA
>CAUYON010112611.1:0-16377 GCA_963573935.1 Arctocebus calabarensis
GGTACTGGTGAAACTTATTAAATGTAGAGTATCAATGTCTATATAGTGATCAAGAAAATACCATGAAGGCTATCTGTAACAGTACGATCAAAACATTTCTGAATGTATATGAATCGTGCCCTATGATTGCACCAATGTACAGAATTATGATTCAATAAAATTATAAAAAATAATGATAATAATAATAAGACACATTCATTTATTCATTCTGTTGGTAAAATAATTAGTCAATTAGACACTATATATTAAACAAAAGTTCATCATGCACCTGCTGGGCCAGGAATCACATAGATATTGGGGGTACAATGGTGGATGAAAAGACATAGACTCTACCATCATGTAGCTTATCATCTAGTTGGGGAGATATACTGTCTGTACCTAATGAACACTCAGACAAATACAGGCATCCCTCCTTTCATTACACTTCACAGATATCAAGTTCTCTACAGATTCAAAGTTTGTGGGAACTGTTTATTGAGCAAGTCTGTCAGCACCATTGTTTTCAACAACTTGTGCTCAATTCATGTCTCATTTTTGTAATTCTCACAACATTTCAAAATTTTAAATTATTATTATATCTGCTAAAGTGATGTGTGTTCAGTGATTGTTGATGTTACTATTGCAATTATTTCTGGGTACCAAGACCCATACTCATGTCAGATGGTAAACTTAATCAATAAATATATGGGACTATTCCACTAATTATCCATTCTCCATTTCCCTTTCTCTCCTTAGGCCTCATATTCCCTGAGACACAACAATATTGAAATTAGGCCTGTTAATAACCCCCCCAATTATAATGGCCTCTAGGTGTTCTAGTGAAAGGAAGAGTTATATGTCTCTTAAGTCAAAAATGAGACCAAGTTCAGTGAGGAAGGAAGTTCAATAGCTGCAATTAAGCAAGTTGTGAGTGAAAAGAAAACATTCTTGAAGGAAATTAAATATGCTACACCAGTGAGCACATAAGTAATAAAAAAACTAAAATGGCCTTATTGGTGATATGGAAAAAGTTTTAGTCTTCTGAATATAAAATCAAACCAGCCACAATATTCCAGGGCATGGGCATAGTTCTATGAAACTTTAAGGAGATGAGGAAGCTGTAGAAGAAAAAGTCTGAAGCTAGCAGAAGTTGGTTCATGAGGCTTAGGGACAAAAGTAATTTTTATAACATAAAAGTGTGAAGTGGAGCTGTAAGGGGGCGTGCTGATGGAGAAGCTGGAGCAAATTATCCAGATCTAACCAAGGTAATTGATGAAGGTAGCTGCACAAAAAACCAGATTTTTAATGTACACAAAAGAGCCTTCTATTAAAAGAAGATGCCACCTAGAACTTTTATAGTTAGAGAAGTCAGTGCCTGGCTTCAAAGCCTCAAAATATAGGCTGACACTTTAGTTAGAAACTAATGCACCTGGTGACTTGAAGTTGAAACCAATGCTCATTTATCTTTCTAAAAATTCTAGGACCCTTAAGAATTAGGTGCAGACTGTTCTGGCTGTGCTCTAAAAATAAAGTAAGAAAGCCTAGATGACAGAGCATCTGTTTGCAGCACAATTTACTGAATATTTTTAAGGCCACTGTTAAGACTTACTGCTCAGAAAAAAAATTACTTCAAAATACTGCTCATTGACAATGCACCTTGTCATCCAACAGCTTTGATGGAGAGGTACAGGGAGATGAATATTTTTTTCATGTCTGCCAGCAAAAATTCCATTCTTTAGCTCATGGATCAGGGATTAATTTTGACTTTCAAGTCTTCTTAAGAAATACATTTTGTAGGGCTGTAGCTGCCATAAATATTGATTCTTCTAATAGATCTGGGTATAGTAAATTGAAAACCTGTTGGAAAAAAAACTTAACATTCTAGGTACCATTAAGAACCACACTTACGGTGCATCTTAGAAGGGTACAGGTGAAACTTACTAAACGTAGAATATAAATGTCTGAACACAATAACTAAGAAAATCCCATGAAGGCTATGTTAGTTAGTTCAATGAAAATATTACAAATTGTATATAAAACCAGCACATTGTACCCCATGTTTGCATTAATCTATACAGCTATGATTTAATAATATAAAAAAATGAACACTCATAATTCGTGGGATGAAGTCAAAATATCAGCATTAGTTGGAGTTTGAAAAAGCTGATTCTAAATTTCATGGATGGCTTTGAGAGTTTCAAGACTTTAGCAGAGGAAATAACTGCAGATGTGGTGGAAATAAGAGAACCAGAAGTAGAAATGGAGCCTGAGAATGGATGAAGCATTGCTTCTGATGAGAGATCAAAGAAAGTAGTTTCCTAAGGTAGAGTACGCTCCTGGAGAAAATGCTGTGGATATTATTAAAATGGCAAACAAAGGATTTATAATTTTACATAAACTTAGTTGATAAAGAAGCAGTAGGTTTTGAGAGGATTGATGCCAATTTTGAACGAAGCTCTTCTGTAGATCACATGCTATCAAATAGCACCATGTGCTACTTAGAAATCTTTCATGAAAGGAAGAGTCAAATGCAGCAAACTTCATCGTTGTGTCATTTTAAGAAATCATCACAGCCATTCCAACCTTCACTCAGTGGCCATTAATATTGAGGGAAGATTCTCCATCAACAAAAAGAACTGCTGTAGACTCAGATGATTGTTACCACTTTTCTTTTTTAGCAATAAAATATTTGTAAATTAAGGTACATGCATTTTTTTTAGACATCATACTATTGCACACTGATAGACAATAGTAGTGCAAACAAGACTTTGTATGTACTGGGAAACCAAAAAACAATTTATTTGACTTTCTTTATTGCAATATTTTCTTTATGATAGTGGTCTAGAACTGAACCAACAATATCTTGAAGGTATGTGTGTATTTAATTCAACTGGAGCTACACAGTGTTAAGAAAACCTGTGCAGGGTGTTTGATTTAGCTAGAGAAGTCAGGAAAGGTTTTGGTTTAGATCTGCAAAATAGGTGTTAACAAGGCAGAGGAGGAAGAGAGGTTGTTCTGGTAGGAAAAAAAAAATGTGAAAAATCCCTGAGATAGAGATAGAAGAACTTTTAGAAGTAGGGGGCAGATGGAGAGACCACCGTGGCCCACAGGGCAGGTGAGGCTGAGGATGTGAGTGTATGGTGGGGGAAAGCAGGGAACAGGCACATTTTAGGCCTATGAAGCAGTCAGGCAGGGTTCACAGAGCAATAAACAGTAAAGGAAGGACTTTAAGTTGAAGTTCACATGACCCTATTTGGCTTTGAGAGTATGTGCAGATAGAACTGTGAGCAGCCTAGATGCTACCTGAGAGCTGATGAGCATTGGAGCAGGAGGGTTGTGATGCAGAGAATGAAGAGGAAGAATGGTCTTGAAGGACTCAATATGGGAGTGAGGAAAAACCAGTCATCCAGGGCCACTGCCGGGCCTCAGGCCTGAGTATGTGGCAGGATGTGGTGCTCTTCACTGAATTGGGAGAACAGGAAGAGAATCTGCCCTTATGGGGACGATCACAGGATTGATTTGAGAGGTAATGTAGTTGAAGTTCCTTTGAGACATGCATGTGAAGAGTTCAAGTAGGCAGTAAGCCCCCTGGGTCAAACTTTTGAGCAGAAATATAGCCTCAAGAAGCAGGGATAGATCCAGAGTGTCTGTCCCCTGATGAAACTGTTTAGAGCTGATTAAAACTCCTTTTCCAGATCCAAACTCTGAGTCTGCCATGCCAACTCAAGAAACCCAACTGAGTCTCAGACTTTCTGTCCACTACCTGAAAAATCCCATCAAAAAGACCCCTCTATCGATGCCAGCAAGAACAAAGCCTCAGGGCCATGGAGTGAACCCTCGTTTCTTTTATATGAAGGTCATTTATAGATGAGAAAGAATAAGGAATATCTTCCCTTCCCCATGCTGAGGTACTAATGTGCCTTGAACATCCTCAACTTTTCGAACCATGAAGACATCCATTGCTTGTCTCTCTGCTTCCTACTGGGGCACAGCACAGGCTGGACATTAAGACAAGTAAACTATAGACTTCATAAGTAGACAAGACGTGGTGCAAATCTCAAGTCTGCAAGTAATTTACGTTAAGCTTTGATTTCTTTGTTCATAAGATGGAAGTGATCATATACAACTTCATAGATTTAAGGATTAAAGAAGAGAATATAGACAAAATACTTTAGCACTATTGAGCCTAATATATGCTTAATAAATGAAAATCATGACCTTATTTATTCTTAACCATGTATTCTGATTTTACAGTATGCGCATTCAATCTGAAAATCTATAATTGAGGTGCTGATGCAAAAGAAAAAAGTCAATTTTGTCCCTAACCATGAATTTTTATGAAAGAGAAATCAGGGGAAAGCACACAGGGGAGTCTGAACTTTTATTTACAGATGTGTTGTTCTCGGAGTCTCAGGTATATAATGAGTTCGTGCTATGTGTATGCATCCTTCTGTACACGAAGTTCACGGTTACAGGATCCCTCCCAAGGAGCCATTTTTGATGTGGCTCACCAGGGAGCACCTTCAGTGGGAAGCTAATTGTAGGATCATCAAGCCCTAGATCTTTTGATACCTCTTTTATAAAAGTCAAGCTCAGGACTTTTCATTTACCTTGTTTTTTTCACCTTAAAGACAATAATTTTCATAACTGACTTCTAGTAGTGTCAGAATCTGTTCAACCTTGTTTGACTCTATCATTTTTATTTGTTTGCTTATTTATTTTTGAGGAAGAGTCTCACTCTGTTGCCCAGGCTAGAGTGCCTGGCGTCATTCTATCCCACAGCAATCTCAAACTCTTGGGCTCAAGCAATCTTCCCTCCTCAGCCTTTCAAGCAGTTGGAACTACAGGCACCTGCCACAATGCCTGGCTAATATTTCTATTTTTAGTAGAGATGAGGTCTCACTGTTGCTCAGGCTGTTCTTAAACTTCTGAACTCAAGTAATTCTTCCAACTTGGTCTCCCAGGATTGACTCTATTAATCAGTGCTCAGCAAGTGATGGGATACAGTTGATCTTTGGGAATCTCCTGAGCCATGCACAAGACAGTCCCAATGTTTGTCATTCCCACTTTCCTAATTGGATTTCAATTTCTAGAACCCATATATTAAGTCATATTTTTAGCAGTCTCTGAAAAATCATTCAGTAATTGCTTTTTCAGTCTGTTGTTGATTAGCAGCATTGGTACAACTGTTAAATCATTACTCTCCGTTATTATTAGAACGATTATTTTAACAATTGGTAATGTACTTTACAAAGGTAACTGTTCTTCTTAACTTTGCTCTGGTGCTAGAGATCAATGATCACTGACTGCTATCACTGATCTTATAAAATTAGTATTTAAATGACCCCTGTGACAACTGGGTCTAGATCATATTCACAATGCCACAAAATCATTTGTCCTTTAACACGGTCTTCTTTGCAGAAGCTCTAATTAATTAGGCATGCTCTTTCATGGGAGGTGACACATATTATGTTTTTCTGTTGATTTAAATATTATTTTAAGCCAAAAAAAATCCCTCTTTCCCACACCTATCGACTGGTTATGAAATAGCTGTTTTACGTCCTTTTCTCACATTTGCTTGTTCACAAAACAGCTTTCATGTAACTTAAAGTGTGCCCACAAGAGTAAAGAAGCAGGCCCTAGTCTTTCTCTGAAGTTGTTAGGCCCCAACTTGGGGTCAGAACTCCCTAGCATTCAATGTCCTTACCCACTCCAGGCCTTGTCAATGAATAGGAATGAGAACACAGTTTCTCCAACCTCTGAGACTTGTGGAGCGTATTCACTAAGAAAATACAAACTTTGGAAACTGTGACAAACAACTGTCTAAGTTATTATTAGTTACCTTTCGTATTACATTAGTAAATATATCAGGAATTTAAATCACACACACACACAAATCAATGTAATTGCCACACGTTTTGTAAGTCCTTCCCTAATTACCTGTGTTGTCTCCCTTTGATTATTTTCTTCCATTGCTTCTGCTGTAGACACATGAAATGATAGAACACAAGGGTCTTCATGGAATATATATGCATGAATTCTTTTTTAGTTTCCCATGAAAGCTTAACTACAAAGAAATTTAGAGAAGAAGAAGAATATGCCCTGTAATACTCTATTTCTAATCTAGATTTCTAAACTAGCCATTGACTTATGTTGGTTATTTCCATCCTGTTTTCTGGAGGCCATGGGCCTATGGATTAGAATTTTCCTAGTTATTGGTCTTCCAAGCACAGTCACTTTTATAGTGTGATATTGCCTGTGATTCATGAAAAATGCTCACAGTCACTGATAAATTAAAAAAAAAATTCTTTTTTTATTTCATCTTTCCTCATGGGCCTTATATATACCACCTTCTTTATGCCTTATATTTGGATAATGCTGAACACACTCTATCCAGTACAGAGTATTAGTGAATTGGAACCTCAAAACAACCAACCAACATGGTATGTAAACCAGGAATGGCTGTCAGAATTTTGTTTTGTAAATGAAGAAACTCGTTTTGTTATTCTGCCAGTAACTGAATAAGGGATTGGCATCCTTGTTGCTGACCTCAAAATTATGTTTTCATTGGATATATCTATCATTGGGTAAGCTACTTCATTTCCTCTTGTTTCACTTTCCATATTTATAAAAATAAGGGAACAGATTTAATGATTTCCAAAGCTTTTCTTAGTGCTGTTATGTTTAAATTTGAGTTCCATGTCTTTAAATTATTTATTTATTTATTTATTTATTTATTTATTTATTTATTTATTTATTTATATTTTGCAGTTTTTACCTGGGGCTAGGTTAGAACCCGCCACCTCTGGCATATGGGGCTGGTGCCCTACTCCTTTGAGCCACAGGCGCCACTGTGTCATAAAATCATTTATCGTGCTCCCATGTATGGTGATATAAAGACAGTTACAAGGAACTTTGCTGGCTTTGAATAGTTTATAATCTAGCTGAGGGGTAGCAGATGCTAAGGAAAAGATAAATGAATATGCAAAGTCTTAAATCCTACATGATTGACTCACAAAAATAAGTGCTATAGGAGAGGAAAAAAAATCATTATTTCTCCAAACTATTGGCAAATGGATTTACATCTAGACTTTGGAGTTTCAAAGTAGGGGAGAAGGCCCTTACCTTAACACTGGCGAAGGGCCAACATAAAGAGGAAGAGAACAAAAATTGTGTCTATTGATAAAAGGAACAAATTGAAGTAAGAAAAGTCAATAGAAAAGAAAAAAAATATCTATGGGGTTGTGGGAGTGCTCATTCAGTTTATACAGTATAGACTGTATGAAAAAAAATCTATAATAAAAACCTCCAACTATTTTTTACTTGCTTCAGAGTTCTGTATTATTTGAGAATTGTAATGAAAATAAAAATCAAAGCAAAGACTTGGGAAGACAGAAATATGCAGGTTAATGGACAATTTGTTTGGGGGAACAGCTTTTAGGGCTGAAACATGTCTGTTTGTCTTTTTTCCTGAGTTGAATGCTTTTAAACATGGCACCCTGTGAGTTACCATGACAACCTGTGGTTATCATCTTTTGAAGGGTAAAGCTACAGTTCTGAGCTCAAAGTATTTTGTCCACATACTTTGAGAAAAAACCTGTTGATGCACTGTAGATGGACTGAACAAAACATGGAATGGATGATGCTTTAATGGTCCATGTCTTTGAAATATTATTATTGTCTTTATTAGTGTTGAAGGACAACTGTCTCAGTTCACCTTAGCTTTAAAATAGGAAGCCTATTTCATTTTTAGTTCTTTATCAAATGTCTTTTAAAACAAGGCAAAAATATAGGCTAAAGCTCATTTCCTGTTTTCATATATCTTTTTATATACATATATATTTTTGAGACAGAGTCTCACTTTGTCACCCTTGGTAGAGTGCCAGGGTGTCACAGTTCACAGCTTACAGCAACCTCAAACTCTGGGCTCATGTGATTCTCTGACTTCAGCCTTCCAAGTAGCTGGGACTCCAGGCGTCCACTACACACTGTTTTGGGGGGTCTCGCTCTTGTTCAGGCTGAAGTCCAACTCCTGAGCTCAGGCAATGCACCCACCTCCGCCTCCCAAATGCTGGGATTATGGGCGTGAGTGACTGTGCCTGGCTTTCATGCATCTTTTAAAAGAAAGAAAAGACCCGAGCGTGGTTGGCCATAATGTAATTTGAGAGTCGTTCTTTGGGGTGTCCTTGGGGTGTGTTTCATTAGGATGCTATCCTTAGTCATAACGATGGACAAAGGAAAAGGTTGGAAGGTATACGTGAGGTCTCCAGAGCAGGGTTTTTGGTACAGGTGTGACCCGGATCAGCAATACTTATGATACTCAGCAGTCACTGAGGTAGCCGGCTATTCAAGTCTGGCAGAGTCCCAAGGTGGGGCAATGATTCTGTTAAATGTGTTTTCACTAACTGAACAATGGTGTGGGAAACTGAGATTCTTTTTTGAGGAATTGCAAACCAATATCTTCCACTAGTTCAGGCAAATTAGACATCAAAAAGGAAACATTTCAAAAGGGATTCATAATGTTAATGATGCAGTGAGATTATTTTTGAAGTAATCTAAGGTGTTTGGTTATTCCAAGGAAGCTAAGGGCCCATTGGGTTGAGGGCCACACTTTACCTTGCAACTAACTCTGCTCCAGAAGCGCCATCCCATAGCTTGCCCACCCCATGGCCTCAGTCTTTGAGCTCACCTGCATCTATTCAGCCCTCATTCTGTATGACAATGAGGTGACTGCCATGGAGGAAGAGATCAAGGCCCTCATTAAAGCAGCTGGTGTAAACTTGGAACCTTTTTGGCCTGGCTTGTTTGCAAAATCCCTGGCCAATGTCGACACTGGGAGCCTCATCTGCAATGAAGGGGCTGGGCTGCTGGACCTGCTCTAGCAACTGGTGCTGCACCAGCAAGAGGTCCTGCCCCTCCACTGCTATGACCCCTCTGAGGAAAGGAAAGTGGAAACAAAGAAAGAAGAATCTGAGGAGTCTGATGATGGCATGGGCTTTGGTCTTCTTGACTAAATCTCTTTTGCAACATGTTCAATAAAAAAAAGGAACTCTTAAAAAACAAAAACAAAACAAAAAGACTCATACTGAGGATTTACATAGGTGATAATCAAGTGGAGTGGGAGTGGAATTTGAGGTTTTTCAGTTTCATTATATGCCCCAACTCTGGTTTATGAGACATTTTCCTGCATCTGTGTGGGCATATTTGGATTTTGGACTTTACACCAATCTTTCAACTTAAACAGACCAGGAGCACTATGGGGCTATGTTCATAGTCACTGGTGGTTCACCACATTGCCTCAGAGGCCTAGTGTGTAGTTGACAACAGTAATAATCGCATGCCCTAAGGATTAGTCAAATTATTTGGTGAATATGAGATAATTTGTCATGGTTTTCGGTGATATTTTTGGTCCTTACAGTTGTTATTTCACCACAAAGATCAAGCTGTATAAAAATTGAGTATCCAATATGTTTATTTGTAAGAATAATCTTAAGTATACATTGCATAATAGTTCTATAAGAATTTAATGAAAGTGGGTGACTAGCCATATTATGTTATAATTAATGAAGAGTAAAAGGGCTTGTTAAGTTGTTTAATGTTGAAGTAATTGAGCCTACTTTAATGGGCTTTGGTCTTAGCATAAATCTATGTTCATAAAAGGTAATGGTAATTATGTTTTTTTCTTAGGAGAATTCACTTAACAAGTGGTTTTTCACAAATAAATTGCCTTAGTGAGGCCAGAGTAACATTGTATTCACCCAAGTAAGTGAAGAAAATCTTAGAAGTCCACATTCCATTTCAAAACTTTTTGTCACTGCAAAAGGTACAGATATTGAATAAGTAAAAAGAATTTATTTGAAGTAATTTCCAAAGTTCAACCTAGTAGGAGTTATCATACCAAATTATCATAAAACAGAGTAGTATTAGGCAACATAAAACTAATAGCTCAGATTCATTCTCTCTCTTTAAAAAAAAAAAATCTCTTTCTGTCTCTCTAATGATACTTGGAAACAACAATTTGATATAATAGAATCATTTTGTATAAGTGACCTGACCTAATAGTTGAAGAAAAAAGGATAGAATGAGATATTGACAATTCATTCAGTTGAAGTCTTACTTTGAATTCTAATAGGAAACATGATTTTTACCTTGTCTCTCTTTGTACATATTCATGAGAAGTATCACTTGCAATCACAAAGTATGTGAGTAGTACATTTGCATTGGAAAACTGAACAGTTCTATCCTTGTGACGATTAACAAATTAACAAATATCACTTATGAAAAGAAGAGTGAGTTAGTGAGTTAAAAGTAGTGGCACTAAGTTTGAAAAAAAATTAAGTTAAGTATTTTCCTTAATAAAAGGAATAGTGCATACTTATATTGAGCATGTGTTGCTTATTGTTTTCCTTCTTGACAATAGCTTGGATTTTTATTTGGAAATCTGTATCTCCCTTACTTTTTTTTTTTTGAGACAGAGTCTCACTTTGTCACCCTCAGTAGAGTTCTGTAACATCACAGCTCACAGCAACCTCAAACTCTTCGCCTTAAATGATTCTCTTGCCTCAGCCTCCCAAGTAGCTGGGACTATAGATGTCAGCCACAATGCTCCGCCATTTTTTTTAGCTGTAGTTGTTTGACAGGCCTGGGCTGGGTTCAAACCCACCAGCTCCCATGTATGTGCCTGGTGCCCTGGCCACTGAGCTACAGGCCTGGAGCCTGTATCTTCTTTACTTTTATTAAACACAGCTTGAGTAGGAGTCTAAGAGGGGGCAATGACATAGCATGTGATGGGAGTGAATTAATGCAGAGCATCCACTATCACGTGATTGGTTCATTTTGAACACATGACTCAAGGCAGACCAATCAGAATGGATCTCCCCAATTTTGCTGTTTATGTCTACTTGAACCTGAAAATAAATAGGCTCTGAGAGTGTGACGCATAGCGGAGAGGCTTTGTGAGAATTTAACAAGGGAAGTGTAACTTAGGAGGAGATTCCTTTGAGTCCCTGCATTTATTTAGCCTCTCTTGAGGCAACACCTAGCCTAGAAATTGGGATAGGACAGCCAATAAATTTATGTTGTTTCTTAAGTAGCAGCCAAATAAATATTAACAGATACATTGCTCACTACAGAAAAGTTGGAAAACATAGAAAGGTACAAAAATAAGTTACAATCACCCTTGATTTAATTTTGACATATTTATTTCCTATTTTTCTTATGTTTATTTGAACAGAGGAAATTTTGATTAAAAATTTAAATGTATTATTCTGTCATTTTTCTTTCATCTAATACACATAATAATTTTAATTTTTATTAATTTAGGCTTAGTTTTACATAAATATGGATCTGCCATTTTTTAATAAACCAGAGTCAGATTATGTTGATAATTTTATGTCTTTCTGTTTTGATCTAACATTGTGGCATGAGTATTTCCTTCATTAAGTATGAGGCATGAGTATTTCACTTCATTAACAAATTTTTTTTTTTTTGAGACAGAGCCTCAAGCTGTCACCCTGGATAGAGTGCTATGGCATCACAGCTCACAGCAACCTCCAATTCCTGGGCTCAAGCGAGTCTCTTGCCTCCACCTCCCAAGTAGCTGGGACTATAGGCTTCTGCCACAACGCCAGGCCATTTTTTGGTTGCTGCCATCATTGTTGTTTGGCAGGCCCAGGCTGGATTCGAACCCGCCAGCTCAGGTGTACGTGGCTGGTGCCTTAGCCCGCTGAGCCACAGGCGCCGAGCCACTTCATTAACAATTTTTAATAAGAGAATGATATTCTGTAGGCTACAAAAACTTTTTCATTTTTGTTGTACATTTAGAATGTCCATTTTTAATAGCCTGATTATTTATATTATTTGTAAATAAATTTTTGCACAATTTCCTATTTCTTTAGTATGGCTTCCAGAAACATTTCAAATTGCTTTTCAAAATGTCTATACTAATTAAACATTCCCACGAACCTTGCCGAATTTGGGCATCATCATCATTTCTTGTTATATCTACTAATTTAATCAAAATGCTATGATGTTGCTATTTTAGAATATATTTATTTTACCTCTGGGAGATTGAATATGTTTTTTCTTATACTTATTGGTCATTTACGTTTTTTCCGTGAATTGTTATTCGTGCCATTTTTCCATTTTCCTATTGGCATTAGTGCTTTTTAAAAATGATTTTAGGCTTTTCTCTTTCAAATTCAGTAATTGTAATAAGTAGTGCCATCACGGTGGCTGTAGTGCCATCACGGTGGCTGTTGTAGCACTCACTGGTTCTTCACAAGCAGAATCTCGGGACTGTCAACTCCCCTAGTATACTAACCACGCAATAGATTTTTCTTTTCTAAATGTAGTAACTGAATTGGTTTCTGAAAATCAAAAGTCCCAGTCAAACTGGGGATCAGGCAGATGTAAATCTGGCAGCAGAAGATAAAAAATCCAACTTCAACATTGCCTATTATTTTTGATATAACTGTGCAAAAGAAACTTGTGTACTCTTCATTATGTGACATTGTATCTCATATATGTGCTTTTTATTTAAGGCACTTATTCAGTGTAAAATCCTGCTGGAAAGTTTGAAACAACTCTTTCTTTCCATAAACTGTCAACTACCAGCCTGCAACTTTATTTACTAGAAACAACATTGTTTTCTGAGAGGAGTGTTCATTTTTTTCCCCCACCACCGCAGCAATAACACCTTGTCAGTTCTTTCCCCAAATGTTGTTTCCTTATATTTGGATGCTAGATCATTTCCCAGGGATGAGAGAGAGGGAAACAACTTCTAACATCAAGTCTACAAAAGCACTACTTTCAAAACCTGCTTTTATTGACCGAGTGAATAAGTAAACTTGGCAGTGTGTTTCACTGCTTGGGTAGTAAAGAAACATCAATCTAAAAACAAAGAAGAAAGAAAAAGCGTACTCAGTTAATATCTTTATGAAAAACAAAAAAAATCTCGGCTCTTCTTTTCTTCTGATGATCAAATCCTAATTGCCAACAAACATTTGCTAATTTCATGGTAATAACCTGTATCATGTGAAATGTATGATCTCCTAATAAAAATACTTCTACTTTAAAATTTATTAATCTCTCCTAATAATTAATAATCTAGGGCGGCACCTGTGGCTCAGTGAGTAGGGTGCCGGCCCCATATGCCAGAGGTGGTGGGTTCAAACCTAACCCTGGCCAAAAAAAAACTGCAAAAAAAAAAATAATAATCTAAAGGGTTTGGTTTTTTTTTTTTGAGACAGAGCCTCAAGCTGTCACCCGGGGTAGAGTGCTGGGGCATCACAGCTCACAGAAGCCTCCAATTTCTGGGCTCAAGCGAGTCTCTTGCCTCTACCTCCCAAGTAGCTGGGACTACAGGTGCTCGCTACAATGCCCAGCTATTTTTTGGTTGCAGCCGTCATTGTTGTTTGGTAGGCCCGGGCTGGATTCGAACCCGCCAGCTCAGGTGTACATGGCTGGCGCCTTAGCCCGCTGAGCCACGGCGCCGAGCCAATCTAAAGGGTTTGAAAAGTGACATAGAGTCATTTTAGTATAATATTTAGTGCTGTTTCCCGTATTTAGAAACATTAATGGGGTTATAACATTGTTCCTTGTATTAATTGCCACAAAGCCATCCTCATTACTTTTTCTCACTGGGGTATTTTCTGTCTTTAATTTCTTGGTTATATTTTTTATAATATTTTCTAAAAATTCCTTTTTGGAAAATGAAAAGGTATATTGTAGAGAGAAGGACAAAATCTCTCATAGTTTAAGCATATATTTTGGTTCTGACCAGCTTAACTTGAGTTCGATTACTCTCAGATATGCAGTAAAACCCTCTGTAAGTTGAGCACTCAGGGGACTGGAACAAACTGATCAACATACACAGGTCACATAAGGAACTAGGCCTCCTACAATGATATGTACATGTGGTGCATGTCTTATCTGTGAAACTTAGGTCAGTTTAAGGAGGTGGTCAACTGTGGCGGCACTACTATATTTACTATTCACTATTTAAAATCTCCTAAGAAGAATTCTCAAAGTACTAAACGTGGACCTTCCATTTGATCCTGCAATCCCATTACTAGGTATCTACCCAGAAGAAAAAAAGTCATCTTACCACAAAGTACATTTGCGCTACAATGTTTATTGGCAGTTCACAATTGCCAAATTGTAAAAGCAACCCAAGTGCCTGAAAGGATTAATAAATTGTAGTATATGCCATGGAGTACTTACTATTCAGTGGTAAGAAAAGGTGGAGATTTTACATCTTTTATGTTTACCTAAATGGAGTTGAAACACAGTCTTCTCAGTGAAGTATCACAGGAATGAAAAAATAAGCACTCAATAATATCATGAAACCAATATATAAATAACGACAAGCTCACACAAAAGAAAAACACAAGTATAGTCTGGTGAGGGGGAGGGGAGGAGCAGGGTAATTGGCAAGATCTCATCTAATGTGCACAGTGGGGGGTGTTCAGCACGCCCCCTGAGTGAAGGGCTCAACTACAATTGAACTTTATCTTAGAAAGGAAAACAGTGTAACCTAAACATTTGTACCCTCGTATCAATCCACAATTAAGAAAAACTCAAAAAAACCCACAAAATAAATAAAATCTCCTAAGAAATAGATAATGAAGCCAATGATTAGTGTGAGCAATGTTTATTGATTTATTGAAAGAGAAAGCATTGGGCTTTATGAGATCAGAGAAAGAGAAAGAAATGCTCATTTTCTTGTCTTCTCACTGTGGTCTCAGGGCTGTGAGTTTTTTCCTTCTATCTCCTTCACTTCTCTATCTAGAACCACATCATGGTCTGATTTCCCCTGAACAACTAGAAAAGAGACAATAATAGCTTTAAAGGGATGTCCAACCTGTAGCTGGCGGGCCATGTGCAGGTTATGTAAGGAATTTTTTGCTTATCCGTGGTGGCGGGTATCATGGAAATTATGCACGGATCTTTTCTTTTGCTCATCAGCTATCGTTAATGTTTGTATATTTAGTGTGAGCCCCAAGACTACTTTTCTTTTCTAATGCACAGTAGAAAAGAAAAATGGCTGGACACCTCTGCAGAAATGTGCTCCAATATGGATGAACCTCAAAGACTTTCTACTGAGTGAAATGAGACACCTACAAAATGATATGTAGTTTTTGATTTCACTTAGGCGAGGTCCCTAGAGTAGTAAAATTCATAAAGGCAGAGAGTGAAACATTGTCTGCTAGGGTATTTGGGCCAGGGAGAATGGGCAGTTAGCGTTTAATGGGCCCAGCATTTCGTGGGAAATGTTCTGGAGGCCAGAGGTGATGGTGGTTGCAACAGTGAATGTGCTTAATAACACCAAACATTCACAAAAACTGGTTAAAATGATACAGTTTATCTTACGTGTATTTTACAATAAAAATCACTTTGGGCCTAACCACGCATTTTAGGATATAATCTCAATATTTTAGTGTTACGTGTGTCTTTCATGACGTGGCTCCCAGCTCATCCCTCAGACTGGTTGTTTATCTCTTGGCCCAACCCCTAAAGCCTGATGCTTCCTGGTCTTGTAAGTAAGACTCAGCCCAGCCTTTTTCACCTTCAGTGGAGAACCTTCCTTGACTCCCCACCACCTCCCTTCCCTGACTTCTCAATCCTAAGTCTTACCTACCCTTGGCTGGCTGTGCCTCCTCCTTTTTTATCAGAGCACCCTGTGTACACTTTTAGCTGCCACATTGAACTCAGGATTTTAAAATCTATGTGTTTTCTGTAAACCCCATGAGAGTGTAAGGGACTTGAGGGTAGACCTGGTGTCTTTTAATATCTGTGTTGCTCTTCTGCTTAGTACATACCCTTCTACCTTGTCCAATAGGTCTGTAATATATACATTCTTGATACCTGAATTAAGACATAAACATGAGAGGGAAATATAAGGAAGAAGTTTCAAGGAAATGCTAGAGACAGACATCAATCCCTCCAGATTCCAGGGGGCTCTGTGGTTTGTCTAAGGGGTGCACCTGCTTGATATGGGCAGGTGGGTGGTAATTGGGGGCGGGAGGGTCCCATTCCAGACGAGCCTCACTATGGAACATACTACCTCCTAGCATGTCAGCTTTGGTGACACGCAGCATCCCCCAGCAATGACTCCTCCTGTGGGCAGATGCTCCTGGAGGCAAAGCGTCCTTCCTACCTGCTTGCAGCTGTGCCAAGAAGCCTGAGCACCCCTGTGCTACTTCCATGGCCTAACCACCTCAGCTACTGCTACTGTTTACATTTGGGTATTGGATGTCTTTCTTTCTTTCTTTCTTTCTTTCTTTCTTTCTTTCTTTCTTTCTTTCTTTCTTTCTTTCTTTCTTTCTTTCTTTCTTTCTTTCTTTCTTTCTTTCTTTCTTTCTTTCTTCCTTCCTTCCTTCCTTCCTTCCTTCCTTC
>CAUYON010112615.1:0-17567 GCA_963573935.1 Arctocebus calabarensis
ATGTCTTTATATAGTGATCAAGGAAATGCCATGAAGGCTATCTGTAACAGTACGATCAAAACATTTCTGAATGTATATGAATCGTGCCCTACGATTGCACCAATGTACAGAATTATGATTCAATAAAATTATAAAAAAAAATAATATTCTACATGAATATTTTAAGAATATTTATTTTTACAATCCCTGAGTATGGGATATCTTTCCATTGTTTTGTATCTTTAATTTATTTCATCACTGTTAGAGATCTTTAACTTGTTTGATTAAGTTTATTCCTAGGCATTTTATTGTATTTGTAGCTATTGTAAATGGGATTGTTTTGTTTCTTTTTTAGATTGCTTACTGTTGTCATATAGAAATGCTACTGATTTTTTGTATCCTGCAACTTTACTGAATTTGTTTATCAGTTGTAATAGATTTGGGGGGAGCCTTTAGGTTTCTCTAGAAAGATCATATCATCTATAAACAAGGATAATTTGACTCCTTCCTTTCTGATTTGGATGCCCTTTATTTATTTCTCCTGGCTGATTGCTCTAGCTAGATCTTCAAGTATTTTGTTGAATAACAGTAGTAAAAGTAGGCATCCTTGTCTTGTTTCAGATCTCAGAGGAAAGGCTTTCAGTATTTCCCCATTTAGAATGATACTAGCTGTGGGTCTGGGTATCCATTTTTCCCAGCACTACTTATTGAAGAGATAGTCCTTTCCCCACTGTATGTTCCTGGCAGCTTTGTCAAAGGTAAATTAACTATAGATATATGGATTTTTTCCTGGGTTCTCTATTCTGTTCCATTAGGCTTTTATTATGTCATATATGGCTTTTATTATATAAAGGTCCTTCTATACTCAGTTTTTTTTTTTTTTTGAGACAGAGTCTAACTATGTTGCCCTCAGTAGAGTGCCATAGCATCACAGCTCACAGCAACCTCAAACTCTTAGGCTTGAGCGATTCTCTTGCCTGAGCCTCCCAAATAGCTGGGACTACAGGTGCCCCACCACAACGCACAGCTATTTATTTTTTGTTGCAATTGTCATTGTTGTTTTAGCTGGCTTGGGTTGGGTTCAAACCTGCCAGCCTCGGTGTATGTGACCTATGTCCTACCCACTGAGCTACGGGCGCTGCCGCTGATAGTACATTTTAATTTCTTTCTCTCTTTGTGTGTGTGTGTGTGTGTGTATCTCTTGTAGGGCTTTTGTTCTGAGATTACCAGAAGGCCTGAAAAAATATGTTAAAACCATCTATTTTAAACATATGACAACTTAACTTTTTTTTTTGCAGTTTTTGGCTGGGGCTGGGTTTGAACCCGCCACTTCCGGCATATGGGGCTAGTGCCCTACTCCTCTGAGTCACAGGTGCTGCCCAACAACTTAACTTTTATTTATAAACAAGCAAAGAGAAATCTAACAAATTCTATACTAACTATACCCTCCCTGCTTTTTAATGTTTTGTTGTTTCCATTCATATCTTTTTATACTATCTATCTCTATCTCTTAAAAAGTTATTGTAGATATTGTTTTTGGTAGATTTATCTTTTAGTCTTTCTGCTCAAGATATAAATGGTCTATACACTGAAGTTACTCCAATGGGGTATTCTGTATTTGTGTACTTATTGTTACCAGTGAGTTTTATACCTTCAGATGATTTCTTATTGTTCATTAATGTTCTTTTCTTTCATATTAAAGAATTCCTTTTAGCATTTCCTGTAGGACATTTCTGGGGGTTGATGAAATCCCTTGGATTTTGTTTGTCTGGAACAATCTTTATTTTTCCTTCATGTTTGAAGGATATTTTTGCAGGATATAATATTCTAGTGCTAAATTTTTTCTCCTTTTAGCACTTTGAATATGTCATGCCACAGTCTTCTGGCCTGTAAGGTTTCCACTGAGAAGCCTGCTGCCAGATGTATTGGAGCTCTTTTATATGTTATTATTTTTCTTTTTTTGCTTCCCTTAGGACCTTTTCTTTATAACATTTGGTAGCATGACTATTAAATGGCTTGAGGTAGTCTCCTTTGGATTAAATATTGGTATTTTATGGGCTTTTTAGCCTAAATTTTGATACCTTTCTCTAGAAAGTTCTCTGTTATTATTTCTTTGAATAAACTTTCTATCCCAATCTCTCTCTCCTTTCTCTTTAAGGCCAATAACTTAGATTTGTCCTTTTGAGGCAATTTTCTCAATCTTGTAGATGTGCTTCATTCTTTTTTCAGTCTTTTTTCTTTTTTCCTCTTCTGACTGTATTTTTAAATAGATTTTCTTCAAGCTCACTAAATATTTATTCTGCTTGATCAGTTCTTCTGTTGAGTGTTTCAATGCATTTTTCAGTTTGTCAGTTGTCAATTTATAATTCTGAAGGTTGAGATTCCTGCTGAATGCAAAATCTAGGTGTGAGGAAGGAAATTTAGATGTATGCTATGACACGAATGAACTTTGAGGACATTATGCCAAGTGAAATAATTCAGTCACAAAAGGACAAACACTGTATGATTCTACTTATGTGAGGTACCTAGAATAGTCAAATTTAGAGACAGGAAGTAGAATGGCAGTTTCCAGGGGCTGAGAGAGGGGGTAGTGAGGAGTTATCAGTTAATGGGTACAGAGTTTCAGTTTTGCTAGAGAAAAAGAGTTATGGAAATCAGTGGAGATGATGGTTGTGCAACAACCAATGTCAATGTTCTTAATGCCACTGAACATCACACTTAAAAATGGCTAAGATAGGGCAATGGCTGTGGCTCAGTGGGTAGGCACTGGCCCCATATACCAAGGGTGGCCAGTTCGAACCCAGCCCCAGCCAAACTGCAACAAAAAAATAGCCGGGCATTGTGGCAGGTGCCTGAAGTCTCAGCTACTTGGGAAACTGAGGCAAGAGAATTGCCTAAGCCCAGGAATTGGACGTTGCTGTGAGCTGTGTGACACCACTGCGCTCTAATGAGGGTGATAAAGTGAGAATCTATATCTACAAAAAAAAAAAAAGGCTAAGATGCAAAATGTTATGTTATTTGTGTTTTATGCTATGTTTATTTCACCATAATTAAAAATAAAAAGAGGCTCGGTGCCTGTGGCTCAACGGGCTAAGGCACCAGCCATGTACACCTGAGCTGGGTTGTTTGAATCCAGCCTGAGCTCACCAAACAACAATGATGGCTGCATCCAAAAAATGGCCGGGCATTGTGGCAGGCGCCTATAGTCCCAGCTACTTGAGAGGCGGAGGCAAGGGACTCGCTTGAGCCCAGGAATTGGAAGTTGCTGTGAGCTGTGATGCCACAGCACTCTATCCAGGGTGACAGCTTGAGGCTTTGTCTCAAAAAAAAAAAATAAATAAATAAATAAAATAAAAAATAAATAAAAATAAAGAGAAACCCAGGAGTGCCCATAGAGTGAGTGGCAGGAAGCATTCAGAGGTAGAAATTCTGATAATGATAACAGAGTTGGGGTGAGGAACAGGCAAGTAGAAGACAGCCAGGAGGAGTGAGGGGTGGTACCACAGGGCAGCAGGTGCATCAGGGGAGCAGGCTTTGCTGGGGGCTGGGGAGTGGTGTTCTGGATGTCATGACGGGGGTGTGAGGAGGACTCCCATCCCACCTTGGCTCTGAGATACATAGGTGTTGCAAGAAGGAACAGCACCAGTTCACAGGTAACAGGAGAAACAGTGTCTTCATGGGACATTCAAGCTTCAGTTCAGGCAAGGAGGCAGAGCAAAGAGTCCAAGGAGACACTGAGAATGTCAGGACACCCGGGCTCAGTGGGAGCACAGGGTGGAGGTGGTTGTGGAGTGCTGGGTTCAACAGTGGTGAATAGTGCATTTTAGTTCAGGAGGGCATGTGACCTTATAGGCTCAATCTGCTGGTGCTGAGGTATTGAGGTTTGATGAGATTCGTCACTGTCCCTGGGAGTAGGAGCAGAGTGTGGTCCTAGCTGTGCTCTTCTGAAGACTCTGCTTTCAGGGTTGGAAATGGAGGGGATTTTGAAGTTGTAGTGATTTCTGTGGTCCCAGAGGGTTAGAGACTGGCTTCCTGAGAGCCCCTCACTCTCCACCCCATGCCCACATCAGATATTACAACCTGAGTGTGACACCCTTTCCTGATAAATTTGGACATGAACTTAGACTCCTCCATATTATTCCTCAGAAAGCCAAACTAGAAGTTGATTTACCAACTTTGACTTAGGCCAACATACTCATTTTATGGTCAAAGAAACTGAGGTTAAGAAAGGACAGTGATTGGCCTAGGCCAAGATGGAACCAAAATTCAGATTTCCTGTTTTCCCTATCACTGTGGGATGTCTGCTAGCTCAGGAATTCAATGGAGTATCGATGGAGAGCTGAGCATTGCCCATGAGCTGCCCTAAACAGTCATAGAGAAGTGACAGGCATGGAAACAGTTCACCAAAGAAGTAAGGGTGGAATGAGATTGTGAGAGACAGAAAGAGAAGTGAGAGGGCAGACTGCTGAGTCTTACTTGAGACCGTAGAAGGGGCCAAGCGGGGTAATTACCTCTGATCTCACTGGGGATTAGGACTTCAACACACAGATTTGTGGGGGAGATACAATTCAGCCCCTGACATATGGCCAGGAGATGAGACAGAATGGTTCTAGCTCTGGAGAAGAAAAGAACTTTGAGGGCATGACCACTGGTTGGGGAGGCACAGTGTACTCAATGTTTGCCAGAGGGACACAAAAGAATTCAGGATTGTTCCAGCGAGATCAGAGGCTCTGAGGCATGTGGGCATGTGGGTGGACCAATTTAGCTTTTAGTTGCTGGTCATTCTGAAAAAGGAATTAAAGGAAGGCAAACCTGTCTGTCAATGTTGGAGAAAGCTTTGAGAGCTGTCTGGACTGGTAGAAACCTGCTCTTTTCCCTCCTAGCTAGAGATACAAAAACAGATTCTGTTGGAAGCCTGTGGCTTTGTATGGTCTGACAAGCTAAATTTTTTGTTTTCATTTTTAAGACAGATCCAAAATATAAGGACTTTGATGCTGCCACTCACTCCTTCTCATCTCACAGAACAGGACATGAGGAAGCTAGGAATAGGGTGTATGTTTCTAATCTGAGATCCTAACCAGGTGTGGGTAGATCCTCTGCGGCTTTACATGGTCTACCCTCTGACACTCTGTGTCCTTAATCTCCTCTCTTAGAAGGATGCCAGCAAGATTTGGTTAGGGCCCACCGTAATGGCCTCATTTTACCTTACTTAATCTGTGTATAGACCCTAACCAGAGTCAGAAATCAGAAAGAAGAAAACCTCTTTTGGAGGGTCTCTGGTAGTAGAACAGGATAGTCAGAACATGAACATTTAGGAAACTTTTTCTTGCTCAAAAGGGCTGCTGTATTATATGGATAGTTGACAAAAAACAGGACTGCATCTGGGATGAATGTTAAAGTCTTCTGTATTCTCCAACTCTGAATAGGCCTGGATTTCTTTGATTTCTGAAATTTCCTGTCAATGATAAGAAATGCCTCTGGGTTTATCGAGTTTTAATCTAAATCCTGAAGAACTCACTCCAGGGGTGCAGACCCATAAGGGAACAGTGTCTTGGGAACCCTCCTAACCCCTGGTGTCTGGGGCTAGCTAGACCTCCCACCCCACCTCTCATTTCCATTTGTTTTTCAAATCCACCTGAATCTAAATGCATATCTGAACTAACCCTGGGGGAAAGCTGCAGAGCCTCTCTACACTACAGAATTTGGAGTCTAGCTACCCCAGAACAATCCTGAATTCCTTTGTGTCCATCTGGCAAATACTGAGTACACTGTGTATCCCCATCCAGTGGTCATGCCCTGAGAGCTCCTTTTTTCTAAGGAGCTAGAAAAGTCCTGTCTCATCCCCTCTGCCGTATTTTATAGGTGAATTGTGGCTCCTCCACAAATTTGTATGTTTAAGTCCTAGCCCCCAGTATATCAGAATGGGACTGTATTTGGAGGTAAAGCCTTTAAACAGATAATTAAAGTAAAATGGGGTTATTAGAGTAGGCCCTAGTTCAATATGAGCACAGAGGATTTTAGGATGTAGACATGTACAGAGGAAGACCAAATGAAAATGGAAGTCACTTGAAGACCAAGGAAAGAGGCCTCAGACGAAACCAACCCTGTGGATGCCTTGACCTCAGACTTCCAGCCACCAGATCAGCAAGATCAGCAAGGAAATAGATATTTGATGTTGAAACTAATCAGTCTGTGGCACTTGGTTATGGCAACCTAGAAAACTAATACTCCATGTCTGGGAACATTCTATAAAGTGGGCAGAAGGGTTATTTCTTGGCACACATCCCTCTTAGGGAACTGCAGGGCAGGATGTGTGGTCTGGAGGGGCCGTTTGAGTGGAGCTTTCTGTGGAAATGGACATGGTCTCCCTCACCTTTCTGACCCTGCTGAATGCCCATGTGACCTCGCAAGACAGTGATGTGGAAATGTCAGGGTCAGATCGTGCATCCTATTCCTAGATGTCTTGAGCCCAGTTCTACGGGATGGGAAGAGATGAATGGCTGCCCTGTCACTGAATTTCTGACTGTATAGATCCTTTCTAAAAAAGAAAACAAAAATACTAGCTTGTTAGACCACACAAAGACACAGGCTTCCAACATAGCCCACAAATCTTTCCGGAGCAGCCACAGTCTCACATTGCCTTCCACAGAGCCATTGGGGCACAGCTCATTCACGTAAGAATAAAGTTCCAGGGGTGGACCCCAGGAAAGTCCCAAGCCAGTGAGGAGACATCCTGAGCTGTCCTGTGCTTGTGTAATCTGCCGTCTAGTCACTGCAGCTGGCTGCCATCCAAGCTCGGGATGCAATGAGGAGTAACTGAGCTTCCTCTGGGAGAGAGGAAACAGTTAAGATCTTGGAGCAGCTGTAATCATGTGGGCGTGGTTCTCTTGTCTGACTCAGGTTGCACAGATCCTGGGCCAAAGGCAGAGGAAGGACAGCTTTGGTGGCAGAGCCTCCCAGATGGCTGAGCTGGATCTGATGGCTCCAGGGCCACTACTCGGGGACACTGCTTACCTGCTGGCCCCTCTCAGCCCAGACTCTGGGCCAGTCAGCCCAGCAGAAGAAGAGGACGTGGGCTCCCCGCAGAGGCCTGGCAGGGGGGCTGAGGGACAGGACAGTGGCGCTTTGGAGCAGGGGACTTCTGGAGGCCAGGATGAGGAGGACATCCTGTGTGATTTCTGTCTTGGAACCAGCAGGGTGAGGGCAGTGAAGTCCTGTCTGACCTGCCTGGTGAATTACTGTGAGGAGCACTTGCGGCCACACCAGGAAAACAGCAAACTGCACAGCCACCAACTGACCGAGCCAGTGCGGGACCGCGACCTACGCACCTGCCCCACCCACCGCAGACCGCTAGTCACCTTCTGCTGCTGGGATCAGCAGGTCATCTGCCAGGAGTGTGGCCAGGAGGAGCACAGGGGCCATGCCACGGTCTCCCTAGAGGCAGCCCGCAGGGAAAAAGAGGTGAGTGCTTGGGGCCATCCATCTGGGAGAGGGCGATGGGGGATGTGCTCAGGGAAAGTCCAGACGCACTGCCCATTTCACTCTGCTCCGCTCCGAGTGCGCCTGCAGTGAAGGGTTCCAGCCTCGGTACCTGGCTGTACTGGTAGCGAACTGCACTTGGCTCTGGAAACTGAATAGGTCGCTCTGCCCCTGTCTCTGTGCTATCTCTGTCTGGGTTTTTCTCTCGGGATTGCTAGTTTCCTGTTATTTCTCAGGCAGGGTTTAGTGGCGAGTGTTGGGTGTGGTCTGCAGAAGGTGTGAGGCTTAGGGCAGCGATGATTCCTGGTGGCTGATCTGCCCACGACATGTCCACTGTCAGTTAATGAAATGGAAACCTTGGCAGGAATTCAAGAGAAAAAGAATAAATCTTTCCTCTAATTTCTCTTTTTATTTTTACCTCAAACAAGAGGCCAGTAGAACAAATGAGCCCCTCTGGAGATAACTAGTGTGAAATTCAGGAGCTTGAAAAGCACTAAGATGACATGAAATTTGAAACTTATATCCAGGTCTAATGTCAAGGAATGCTTAATTTAGGGCAAATAAAAGTTCTCACCAGATAGAGGTATCAGGAGAGACCAACAAACACTAGGCTCATAGCCTAGAATTTTATTTCCATCAGATAAGGAAATTGTTTCTGGAACAACTAGCTTTTCTTTCTAAAGCTGAGAGCCTAGAGAATCTTCTTGGTAATTGATTTAGCAATTTTGTATGCTTTGTTCTCTCATTTCGACTTTCCAGGAGAACTTTTTTCCAGAAGGGAAGTGCAGTTGATTTTGTCCCACTTTCCTCGTATTTGCATGCATGGCTGCACCCCATCTGCGCTGCCCAAGAAGGCAGGCACACAGTAATTTCTTGGCAAATGTTCCCAGGCATCCAGGGAAAGAGGCTTCTGGGAAAGGGGGCTTCCTAGCCAGGGCCCCTCCTCTGTACTCATCCTAGAATTAGATTTATCCAGTGCTAGTAGGAATTGTTCTGAAAAGCTCTGTATTTCAGATGCTAATGAGTCACCATTTCCGCCTGGAAGCCAGTTGCCAGCTGTTTCCATGTGTCCGGGAATGTGCCTTCAGGAGAGCATGCAGCTCAACAAATAGTTTATCAAAGGAGAATGCTCCACGTAATTGAGGAAAGCAGCCTTCACTGAATATCACCTCCGCTAAATGTGTTTTGTGGATTTTTCCCACCCAATCCTCAAGTAACTGTGTGAGCCAGGGACTCATTATACGCATCAGACTTTTTTTTTTTTTGAGACAGACTCTCACTCTGTCACCCTGAGCAGAGTGCTGTAGTGTCATAGCTCACAGCAACCTTAGTCTCTTTGGCTCAAATGATTCTCTTGCCTCAGCCTCCCGAGTAGCTGGGACTACAGGCACCCACCATGACACCCATCTAGTTTTTCTATTTTTTGTAGAGACAGGGTTTTACTCTTGCTCAGGCTGGTCTCAAACTCGTGAGCTCAAGCAATCCACCTGCCTCAACCTCCCAGAGTGCTGGGATTACAGGTGTGAACCATCATGCCCGGCTGTGTCCACACTGACTTGTGATAGTCAGCTAAGTCCAGAGTGGGGAATGGAAGCTTCTAGAAAGCCATCCTACTCGAGGGATATGCAGGAAGGATTCTAAAATCACAATATTATAGTTTTACTTTTTTTAAATTGTACCAAAACACTTGCTACATATACACTAGAGATATTAACACAAAAATGTGCTGCTTTTTCCTTTGGGGGTGATATCTGAATTTAATTAATATTATTATTATTACTTTTTTTGCAGTTTTTGGCTGAGGCTGGGTTTGAACCCACATATGGGGCTGGCACCCTACCCCTTTGAGCCACAGATGCCTCCCTGAATTTTATTATTTTAACCAGAAAAATGATGCATGGAGATGTTAAAAAACAATCTCCACTAAACAGTGCAATAGATTTAGGAGGGTCTGGAGCCCTTCCTGGATCCTGACACCTTTCTTCTGCCCTCAGAGGCTAATAATATCTACAGTCTACAATCTGTATCTTTTTAGAAATAATACAATGTAAACTTTAAGTAGGGTGCCTAGTGTATTACAGAGACTCTGGGTAATTGTAATTCCCAGCAGGAGGAGTTGTGTAGAGTGTGTGAAGAACTCTAAATTCAGATGTCCTAGGAGTAAACTGTATATGGTAAAATGGGCAAAAGGGATTGAGGGCAGTTTGGCGCTGAAAAGCAACATGACAGTAGGCACAGTCCCATAGCCTAGACAACTCTGCTGGAAAGAGCCTTTCCCTCCTGGGCCCTTGTTTTCAGCTAGGATAACAAGTTCACTGTCAGCGAAATCACACGTTAGGTGGCTCCCCTAAATATTGGGAGCTGGAAGATTTCTTGCAAGGAGCCCAAGGCAACAGACCAGAAGACATAGTACCTTGATGAGGCTGTAGCCTCCACCAGGATAATTTTAAAAGGTTTAACAGACATAAGTAAGATTCCAGAAGCCTAAGAGTCCCTTCAGCTATCCCAAGCCCGGTGGAGTTACTTGCTGAAGGTCACTTTGGAGCATGTTGAGGACTGATTACTCAGGCAGTCGTGCTGCGTGTAGGAAACCAGAAATGGCTGGGTTGGCCATGAAGCCAAGCTGCGAAACCCGGCTCAGGATCCACAGAGTGACTCATTTCTCAGGTAACCAAGTGAGCCCTTTCTGAAGCTCCCATAGATTTACCTATGCCAGTGGACTTTGAGATTTGAGAAGGTGTTCTTTGATTATTTGTTCTATCCTGCTGAGCTCCTACAGCCCCTCTATTCCTGACAGGCAATTAATTCCCTTTCACCTAGCCCAGTATCTCCAGGACCCTGGAGGTCCCTAGGTGGTCTTAAGGGAAACTGGGCTTGTCTGCTGGCTGCTAATTACTCTCACAGTCTCTGAATCTCAGGCTTACTGCCATGGAAGGGAGATCATGTGTGTGTGTTATAAAATCTGGACTCCTTCTATGACCACCTTTCCTATTTATTCTAACTCATGATGTGCGTGTGGGTCTCTTCAAGGTCATCAGACATCACCGAGAGCTTTCTCTGTGGGCTACTCGCTGGGCTGCGCTGACCAGGAAGCCAAGGTGCACACCCAAGCTCTATAGAGTGCCCGAGGGCTAGTATAACACAACTGCCACATGTTCAAAGGGGGAAACCACCCATTGCAGGCTTCCTAGAGGAGGGATGACCTGAGCTGAGCCTTGTCTTAGATCAGCGGTTCCCAGTCTGTGGGTCAGGACCCACAGGAATTGTATTAAGGGGTCATGGCGTTAGGAAGGTTGAGAACCACTGTCTTAGATCTTTGAAGACCACTAGTGCAAGGCTGTGACATGCAACCTCAGCATTGGTCCTGGAATGTTCAGTACTGGATGCTGGCTGCACAAGCTGTCGACGTTCCACGTCAAATATCTGAGAAGCAGAAGTATTTCTGCTTGTCTGGGGAGCAGTTAGCCACCATCACTCATGGTCTGTTGGCTGCAGCCAAGTGGTAGAGGACAAGTGGCCATTCAGGAAAATAATTTCTTCCAGAAATTTTGAGGAATGCCTTGGACTCAGTAATGTGCAACTTGTTTTTTCTGAGATAATTTTCGTCCAGGTTATAAATATTTCAAGAGCAGGAGGGGGTGTGTCCCATTTGACTGGACTGGCATGCACCCTGGTAGGTTTGGACCAATCCACTGAAAAGGTTACACAGTAACACATTAGGGGGTGGTGGGGAGGGGGCATGAACTACTCCTTTGAAGATGGTGAAGACACAACAGAATACACACTAGCAATAGGCTGAGGCAATGTGGCACCCAAACAGCATGGACTTAAGAACATGGGAAAGTAGTCGGCAGCAGCAAAGCCAGAGAGAGACACCCAGGGAGCATCCAGGGTCCGAGTGGGCTTCTCATCGCTCCCTGCATACTGCCCTAAAAGGACTCCCTCCCATGTACCCAGTGGGGGTCTCTCTTGGTGAGGATGGTCAGTGTCCAGGTGGACTCCAGTGCAGACTCTACAGAAGGGCTGAGCTCATGTGGAACTGATGCCATCTGATTTTCTTCTCTCTTCTTACTGTTTCTGCTCTTCCTGTTTGAACCTCTAATCCAACTCCAGGCCTCCAAGCTCTGAGTGCCACCTTTGCTCTGTAGACAGAAGGGACAATTCTATTAACATATTTATGTGATTTTGCAGTGGAGAAGGAGCTAACTGATTTGACAAAGATCAAATAGCCTGCAGGTGGCAGGTCTTTGGACCCCAAGTATTGTGCCGTTGGCACATTTGAGATGTTATCCAAAGGACCATCAGGACAGCTAAATAGAAAGGAGAGCTTTATTCATCATATCCATAAGAAGAGATAGTCTCCAGTATGGACTGAAGGTGTGTGTCCTAGAAGAGGGAAGGGGCAGTTAGGATTTTATGACTCACAGCATCTATGTCATACAATATAACCATGCATATTCAGCAGATTTTGGGGAAAAGCTATACATATTTATGTAGTGAGCTGAGCCCAGGCACAATAGGTAAATCTATATGTAATATGCATGCCATGTTCACTTTGAAGCAGGGTTTTAGCATTAAAATGAGGTGGAATTTGGCTTTTTATGTCAAAAGGACACAAAGACAGTTTGTACACAGACTCTATAAGCTAACTGAAGCTGGCTTAAAGTCCACAGTTGTTTACCAGAAACAAATGTTTAGAAGCCCCGTCCTCCATCTAATCAGGGTTTTAGTGAGTTGGGTTATAAATCGGAGTTAGGCAGGGTCTGATAATTGGCTTGATAGCTCCTACTGCTGGGAAATTCACCAACAGTGTAGGAATCTAGAACTTGCCCTGCCAGCTGAGCCCTGAATACTTGACCAAGAGTTACTATAACTTGTGTTTCCTTACCCTTAGGGTCCATCTTAGTTGATAATGGGGCATCTATTTTGGTTTCTCAGATCACAGTGATGGCCCTGCTGAGGGAGGCAGGCTTCTCTGTGCCTCTCAGTGTGGGGCCGTCCTGCTCACAGGTGCCTCTGTCCTGCTTTTGTATAGGGCCCACACTGACCTGTGCATGGCTGACCTCTTGGGAAAGCCAGAAGCCAGAGTTTGAGGCACCCTCAACATTTTCTAGAACAGGAGTAACTGGAGATACCAGTCTCTCAAAGCGGCTCCACCTTTTCTGGTAATTGGGAGTGCCTTCCCTTGGGGTGACTCAAAGGGTCCCCATTAGGTACATGGGAGTCCTTTTCTCCTTCTATGGCAGTCTGCAGGCAGTGGAGGGAAGCCCACTCACTCCCTGGATACTCTCTGGGTGTCGCTCTATGGCAATTTTCAACCTTCTTTATCTCATGGCACACGTGAGTCTATAGTTAAACTACCATGGCACACTTAAATTATGTTGATAAAGAAAAGATTTAAAAAATATGCTTACTGTGCTTTGAACTTCTTTTGAAAATAATTAATGATCTTTAAAAATTTTCATGGCTCTAATGGCACACCAGGGTGCCATGACATACCGGTTGACAATCTCTTCTCTCTGGCTTTGCTGGTGCCGACAACTTTACCATTATTTTTAAGCCCATGCTGTTCAGGTGCCACATCGCATTAGCTTGTTGCTAGGGTATGTTCGCTTGTGTCTTCACAAGAGTGTGCCCCCTCCCCCAGAATGGGTAAGTGGGCAACCTTTCCAATAGATCAAGATTTCAAAATTGCCTCCAAATTGGCCAGAATCATCCCTTGCCCAATTCCCAGGCATTAGGTCTGAGGCATCAGGTGTGAGAGGTTACTGGGCCCCCACCTTGGAGCATCCTTGACAGGCAGCCCCTGCCTGCACTGCTCCCTCCCTGTGGCTGGCATTCCCCTGGCTTCTGTGAGAGAATGAAGAGATACTTCACTTATACTCTCTGAGTTTCATTAGGACATAATGACTCACAGCTTTAAATGCAGACAGAGGCTATTAAAAGCAGTGAAAATTTACTCTTTTTTTTTTTCTTCTATCTTGCCTTTATGGAAATAGGAAGGTGACAGGGACTTTGAAGTCTGCAAAGGCTTAAGTTTTGTGCCCTGGCATACTCCACTCTCCTTGGCAGAAGGTGCTTACTGAGTCCCAGGAGGGGAGAGTGAAGCTGGGGTCCAAGTGGGCAAACCCGAGGTTTTTGGGCAAACACTTGCCTTGGCTGGGAGCACTTATAATGGTCCTGGTACTATACAAAAAAATCTCATTAATGTACATTATCTCCGTCAGTACATTCTCTCATAATCCTTTAAAATGGACCTTTATGTATTCCTATCTCACAGGTGAAGAAATGAGCTTGGAAACATTACGTTGTGAAATAAGAAATATGTTTGGTCTTCGCCCATTTCCTGGCTCCCAGCTCATAAAACCCTTCAAATATCTGATGTAATATGTGGGTCTTTTTTTTTTTTTTTCTTTTTTTGGTCTGTGAATGAGATGGCTGGTAGCCTGGGGCTCCGGATCCCCTCAGGACAGGGACTCATTGGAACTTTCAGCCCCATCCTCTGATCCGTGGCAGAGTAGTGGCGCTGAGCAATGACTTAATCAATCATGTCTGTGGGTGAAGCCTCCATAAAAATCCCAGAAGGCTGGGTTTCCAGGAGCTCCTGGATTGCTGAACTCATAGGGATACCTGGAGGGTGGGGCTCCCGGAGAGGGCTCTCAACACCCCTTACTTGCACCTGCCCTGGGCATCTCTCTCATCTGGCTCTTCCTGAGTTGTATCCTTGTTTAATCAACAGGTAAATGTGAGTAAAGTATTTCTACTGAATTCAGTGAGCTGTTCTAGGAAATAAATGTGAGGAAGGGATTGCGGGAACTTCTGATAATAGCTTCTTGGTCAGAAGCACAGAAGCAGCTGGACTTTCAATTGGCATTTGAAAGATAGACAGTCTTAATGGGACTGATTCTCTAACCCAGGGGTCCTCAAACTATGGTCCGCAGGCCACATGCGTTGGTGTGAATTGTTTTCCTGTTTTGTTTTTTATTTCCAAATAAGATATGTGCAGTATGCATAGGAATTTGTTCATAGTTTTTTTTTTTTAAACTATAGTGTGGCCCTCCAACACTGAGGGACAGTGAATTGGCTCCCTGTTTAAAAAGTTTGAGGATGCCTGCTAACCTGTGCATCTATCTGGCACTGTGTCCAGGTAGAGTGTCAGATAGAGTTGAATTTTAGGACACCCAGCTGGTGTCAGTGAATTGCTTGGTGTGAGAAACAAAACCCACTTTTTTTTTTTTTTGGCTGGGGCTGGGTTTGAACCCACCACCTCTGGGATATGGGGCCTGCGCCCTACTCCTTTGAGCCACAGGTGCTGCCCAAAACCCATTTTTTTTTGTTTTTCTGAGACAAAGTCTCAGTCTGTTGCCCTGGGTAGAGTGCAGTGACATCATAGCTCACAGCAACCTCAAACTCCTGGGTCTGAGCAATCTTCCTGCCTTGGCCTCCTGTGTAACTGGGACTACAGGTGTCCACCACAATGCCTGGCTAGTTTTTCTATTTTTAGTAGAGATGGAGTCTCACTCTTGTTCAGGCTGGTCTCAAACTCCTGAGCTCAAGCAATCTACCTCCGCCTCCTTAGAGTGCTAGGATTACAGGCATGAGGCATAGTACCTGGCCCCAAACCCACATGTTTTGATCTCAAAAGTGTTGAATGTTGAGTATAAGAGAGAAAAAGCGTGTTTTTCTCATACACAAGTAAACTCAGCTGGTAGGCAAAAAACTGCTTGGCCATTGGGCTCCAAGCCTGTACTCACAGTGAGGCTATTCTGGGTCCTGGGCTCAACCCCACTGAGGAACTTGGATAAGTGGCTTAATTTTATCATCTATAAAATGGAAATAATAATAATTTGTACTTAATGTGGGTGTGGTAAGAATAATATGAAATAATCCAGGTAAAGGCTTAACCACAATGGCCAGAACAAGTGTTGTGTGCTCAGTATGGTTTGGCTGATTCATGCTGAGTTTAGCTCTAGGGCTCTGGCGCAAGGCCAACGTTTTGTGCCTCCAGGCTGGCTTCTGAGATCAGCTTCAGAGGTCAAAGTCCTACTCAGAGAAGGGCAGTGTGGAAAGTGTCCTTTCCTTGGGACCTCTGTGTACACTGGGCTCCTTCCTCCTTGACTCTTTCCTTCCTTCTTCTTAGGCTGAGCTTCGGTGTACCCAGTTAGACCTAGAGCGGAAACTCAAGTTGAATGAAAATGCCATCGCCAGGCTCCAAGCTAACCATAAATCTGTCCTGGTAAGGCTGGTCTGGGTCAGCGGTTGGGCCTCGGCACACGTGGCTGCCCTCTGGGGTTGTGGGATCTGGGGCTGCTGGCTTAGCCTGCACGTCTACAGCTTCCCTGGGGTTCTCAGCAAGTGAGAATCGTAGGACAGTTCCTTGATATCAGGATTTGTTAAGAAATTAGCTTAAATTTAAAAACAGTCAAGGGATTTGCTTCTTAATAATATGCAGCAGATGGGTGGCACCTGTGGCTCAGTGAGTAGGGCACCGGCCCCATATACCAAGGGTGGTGGGTTCAAACCCAGCCCCACCAAACTGCAACAAAAAAAAGTAGCTGGGTGTTGTGGTGGACACCGATGGTCCCAGCTACTTGAGAGGCTGAGGCAAGAGAATTGCCTAAGCCCAGGAACTGGAGGTTGCTGTGAGCTGTGTGATAGCATGGCACTCTACCGAGGGCAATAAAGTAATACTCTATCTCTACAAAAAAAAAAAAAAATGCAGCAGAACCTAGACTAGTCCTCTAATAACTGCATTCTTATTTTTACCTTTGGCCACGGTTTTTTGACCTAGAGAAAAAGGTGTGTGCATGTGTGTGCTCGCATGCATTAGTCAGAGCTCGGGGAATTATATATAATCTTGGTTTTTTCCATCACGAGGGTGTGCTCTGTATGTAAGTCTTACATCCTGGCAGTAACCTGGATAGAGTTGAAACACATTCTTCTCAGTAAAGTATCACTAGAATGGAAAAGCAAATATTCAATGCAGTCTATACTAATATGAAGCTAGTAGATGATCTAATTCACGCCTACATAGAAGGAAAATGCATTTCAATTCAAGTTGGGGGAAGGAGGATAGAGGAGGGAAGATTCTCCCACTTAATGGGCACAATGTAGGGGTGTATGGCACCTTTTGGGTGCAGGACACAACTAGAAGAGGGATTCTACATAGCAAACTCAAATATTGTGACCTGGTTGTTTGTACCTTCATATTAACCTGAAATTAAAAAAAAAAAAAGAGAGAGAGAGAACAGCTGGATTAGTGGATGGTACTTGAGAAGGCCAATGGGGAGCCAGGCTGCCTACCGTTAGCCTCTGATTTACGGCCATTTTCCAAGTAGACTCTAAGCAGTTCTAAAAATGCCTCTCATTATTGGCAAGTCAACAACACTACTCAGAAAAGAATGGAAAACACCTCCCCCATGGCAGGGAGCCAGGGAATCATCTTTGTATACAGAGAGTGAACGACTCCATCCATCATCTGTCTGCACATCATCCATCCATCCACTCATCCACTCATCCACTCATCCATCCATCCATCTACTCATCCATCCACTCATCCACTCATTCATCCACTTATCCATCTACTCATCCATCCATCCACTCATCTATCCACTCATCCATCCATCCATCTACTCATCCATCCATCCATCCACTCATCCATCCACTTATCCATCCACTCATCCATCCATTCTCTCATGCATCCACTCATCCACTCATCCATCCACTTATCCATCCACTCATCCATCCATTCTCTCATGCATCCACTCATCCACTCATCCATCCACTTATCCATCCATGCACTCATCCATCCATCCATCTGCTCATCCTTCCACTCATTCACTCATCCATCCATCCACCTCTAATGCATGTATCCCTTTCAACTTAATTTATACCTCCTGGGTGTTTGTAACTAACTAGTTGCTAAAAGATGAAACATGTTTTTTCTTTATTATTAGAAAATAATTTTTTGGCTCGGCGCCTGTGGCTCAACGGGCTAAGGCGCCAGCCATGTACACCTGAGCTGGCGGGTTCGAATCCAGCCCCAGGACCCGCCAAACAACAATGACGGCTGCAACCAAAAAATGGCCGGGCGTTGTGGCGGGCGCCTG
>CAUYON010112618.1:0-17701 GCA_963573935.1 Arctocebus calabarensis
ATAATTATGATTCAATACAATTATTAAAAAAAAAAAAAAAGAAAAAGAAAAAAAGAGACCCTCACAGGGAGGACTCAGATCCTTCTTACAAGTCACCCTTCTATAGTTTCCTCTAATAGGATCTCCAAAATAACAACAGTCATTTCTGACATATGCTACCTATACATAGTATAATCTTGGCCCATAGAACATTGCTATGGTGACCATACCCAAATGCCATTTTTCATCATAAATAGTCATGAGACATGTAAAAAAATTTCATCACTTACTCTTACAAAGGTAACAAAAAAAAATTGATTTTCCTTTAAGAAAGCCTCTATTTTATAATATACCATTAAAATTTAGATGTTCCTATCAGTAAATACTAATAAGTAGTTTAGACTGGAACAACCAAAGAACTGGATAGTAGCTAAGATTATCTGTAAATACTGTATTTTTTTTTCACTTGAATGTAGTATTTATTTGTACATTTTAAGAAAACACTATACCAAAAAATGTATATAAATGAAGGCCCCCCAAAAAATAGTTGTAACTAGATTTATGAGTTGAAGTGGCCTAAGACCACAGTAACTGAAAACATTTCTAAATATAATGTGAACATAAATGGAATAATGTGAAACATCAAGGTACTCTATTCTACTGTATTGCTACTTTCACCCTTAACATATCTTTCCTTTTGGAATAATAAAAAGCAGTATATTATTTTCTTAACTTTATACCATCAAATCTATTCATACAGATGCTTGACACGTTCAATTATACAAAATCAATTTGGATCAAGACAGAAAATAAATTTTGCTATGTAATTAATGAAAACAAATAAGATGTTAAAAAGATAACTATAAGAATATTGAGGGTTGGACACGGTAGCTCATGCCTATAATCCTAACACTTCAGACGTGGAGGCGAGTGAACTGTCTGAGCTCACAGGTAGTTTAAAGACCAATCTGAGCCACAGAGAAACCCCATCTCTAAAAAATACCCAGGTGTTGTGGTGGGTGCCTGTAGTCCCAGCTACTCGGGGAGGCTAAGGGAAGAGAATCACTTGAGCCCAAGAGTTAGAGGTTGCTGTGAGCTATGACGCCATGCCATGGCACTCTACCAAGGATGACAAAATGAGACTCTATCTCAAAAAAAAAAGAATACCTACATACATGCAGGATTCCCACTTCTACAGATGTGATGACTAAAACATCAACAATTCACTTAGATACTTATTTAATCCACAGATCGAGACCATATTTTCAAAGTATTTTAAGGATACCAGGACAATGCAAAAGTTGGAGAGAAAGGAGCTGAGGCACAATATATGCTTGCTAAAACAGAACTATGTTTATTCAGCTAGTGAATACACAGAGTAATAAATTTTTACTTTATGATAGCAATTAGGCTCACGAACACCCAGAAACACAAAAAAAGGGCTTTAAATGTAATTATAAAGGGCAGACTGAGGTCATTTACTCAAAATTTGGGGTTCATTAAGTGGTAGCAAATAAAATCATTCCTCAGACAAATGCACATTTTTCAGTGTACATATGATTGGGAGGGAAAAGGGAAAAGAATGTGCATTAACTAGTGAAATCTACCAAGCTGCATATCATGATGTTACACCAAACGTTTGAAGACAAGGGAAATATTCTAATATAATTTCAGATTATGTTTCATTTGATTAAAATAGACCTTAAAGTTGCTTTGCCGTGTGAAAAGTTTACTATAATAATTTTTCACTTAAACACTTAGACTTGAACTCCAGGACTAAATATTATAGAATTATCTGTTTTTAATCTGTAGATTAGCTAAAAAATAACAATTTAAAAACTATAACAAGGTTGAAGCAATGTGACTCTTACATCAGTGAACCACTTCTAATGGTTAACTGTTAGTACACAACTAGTACACAACAAATACAAATAGTTAACGAATCCCTGCATTCATTCAGTCTTCTGTTCCTGAGCTAGAATGCAGAATTACAAAGGACAATAGTCACTGGTAAAAGCTTCAGGACAAAATGTGCTTAGTTATAGTTCTCAAGTGTATTGAAGTATAGGGCAAATATACTGATGAAAACCATTACAATAAGAGTGAATTTTGTGTTAAATTGTTCATAGATGTCACCTTAAGCAGAAAAGTTTTAATAACATCTGTGACATATTAGGCATTTCCAGCATCAACATCATTAATGTTGCAATTTTAAGAGGACATCTCCATATGGTTATTGTTTGTTTCTACTTTGTCTCCTACATGTGGCTTCTTCCTCTTCTTGGTGCTTTTCATAATGTACAAAGTCATCAAAGATTGAGGTGGCATGCTTAAAAGTAGCAATTATTTTAATCACTTGCTTATAGCTTTTTCCAAGAGTACCTCTTGTCCCTTAAATTGGTAACTGGTCTGTTGTCACTATTTTCTAAGTGAATATGCTATAATCAGTCATTTGGAACATCTTTGACAAAGATCCATTTAACTTCAAATTCGCCCTTCCACTTATCTGAGACCGGACATCAGCATATGCATTATATAGTCCACAAAAGACTTCATTTCAGCCATTCCATAAGACTATGCATTATATAGTCCACTGCCATCCACAATGAAGAGTAAAGTGGGCTTTTCCCATTCAAGGAACGGGTATAGTGCATACAAACACTTACTACCATGCTTAGCGCTACACCAGATAGTATAATGGAATGATGAATCTCATCCTCAGAGTAGCTTTTAATTATAAATACACATCCACTCTTCAGGTTCTAGTCAAAGTCATTGGAATTATAGTTGTTTATGACTTTTAGCTTTACCAGGACTGGATACACTTCTACTCTAGAAAGTGAAGCACTGAGAGGTATAACACCTAAACCAAAGCTTTCACTGCCCACTCCACTATTCTGGATAAAGCCCACTATCCTGTTCTGAAGAGCTACCCAGAGACTGCTGGTGTTGAGACTGCACTTGATGAGGCTGAACGGGCTGGGGTCCTTGTAAATGCTTTGGTTGTGCTGGCTGAGACTAATGCTCAGGCAGTTGGTTTTGCACTAATACTGGTGGCTGAATTAATGACTGAGGCTACTGGATTATAGTTTAAAGAGGCAGAACTAGTTAGGCTGGTGAAGCCTTTACCACTAACCCCTTTACAACTCAAGTTCCAATATTCATATTGTATTTTATAGAAGACGGTAGCACAGCAGAATCCCCAATTCCCCCACTGCCCTCAGGTTCAACTTTTGATTGAGGTTTGCCAGGCTTTCTGGGAATAGCAGCCCAGGAGGTTGATTTAAGTGCTGCATGGCTAACTGGAGGCACACTGTTTGCAATGCTGGTCATACCACTCCCAGTCATGGCTGTTTTGTCACTGCAGCTGTCAGGTCACAACCAATCTTCAGTCTGATAACACCTTACTCAATACTGCTAAGGCCAGTCACCTTACTTAAAGTATCACTGCCAAATCCAACCTATCCATCAGTAACACTTTCCTCAAGAGAACTAAGTGCTACTAAAAGCAGAAATTTGTGTTGACTATCTCTAAGATCAACTCATCCCCTACATAAAGAAATCAACATTATTGAGAAAAAAGTTAAATCTACGCTGAACAAAAAATGGAGGAGTATTTCCTATTGCCCCATGTTGACAAAAATACAACTGGTACATAATGATGTTCTCCATATGACATGAAGAGTAAATTTTGTGTTTAAGGGTTCAAAGATGTCACCTTACACACACACAAAAAAAGCTCTAACAACATCTTTTTTGACTTATCAGGCATTTCCAAAAGTTCTTCATTTGCCCATAGGTCATCAGATACTGGTCTCCAGCCATGGATCACCATGCTGCTCCCCCAAGAGAAGATGGAAATCCAATTGATGGAGCACAATAACTAGGAATGTATGGATTGAAAATTGGTGGATAATTGTTACTCTGATTTGTCTGGCTACTTAAGTATGGCTCAAAATCATCATCATTCACAGTATCTTGTTGATGAATCATTTTGTACTGAAACTAAAAGTAGGTAACTCAAAATATTTAGCATTTCAAATAGCCTTTCAAAGTACTATCTTTATTTCCTTGCCCTTCAGGTCTATCCCATGGATCTATCTTTATTTCCTTGCCCTTCAGGTTTCTGATCCACGCTACTGGCTGGCATTCTTCACCACAACAGGAGAGAAGCTACTGCTACTGCCCAGGCCTCTCCCCCATGTACTCACAGCTGCTGGTTGCTGCGCTTGGACATATGATTATACCACCTGCCATAGGCCCAGAAACCACAATGAGGGTCTCTTATTTAGAAGCCCATGGAAAGGGCCTTTCCTTTCTTTTCCACTTGCATACTCCTCATCCTTTTCTTCCTTTCTTTTTTTTAGAGGTACGGTCTCATTATGTTCCCTGGGCTAGACTCAAACTCCTGGGCTCAAATGATCCACTTGCCACAGCTGCCCAGGTAGCTTGGGACTGTAAGTGCACACCACTGCACTCAGCTTGAGAATGAATTGGGCAAAGTGAACAAAGGTAACTTTTTTTGCAGTGTCTCATAAAAATGAGAAAAACAAAATGCGATGATAGCTGGAAGAAATAGGGACAAGAGAGAGTTTCTTCTAGGTGAAAGAAGTCACAGTATGTTTTTATGCTGCTGACAGTAATCCCAAAAGGAAGAAAAGGGGAAGAATTATAGCAACAATGTCTTTGAGGAGGAGTGGGCTCTAAAGGACATTCGGAGGGAAAGGTCTTCAATAGAGGAAGACAGTTAATTCAAAATAACATTAGTAAAGATGCAGTTAATGGGAAGATTGTTTTTATTTTCTTTTTTATTTATTTATTTTCTTTCTTATCGAGACACAGTCTCACTACATCGCCCTCAGTAGAATACCATGGCGTCACAACTCACAGCAACCTCAAACTCTGGGCTCAAGCAATTCTCTTGCCTTAGCCTCCCAAGTAGCTGGGACTACAGGTGCCCACCACATGTTTTTATGTTCTTAATGAAACAGAAAGCAAGGTTATCAGCTGAGGAAAAGAGTAGAAAAGGAAATATTGAAAATTTGAGTGGAGTGCAAGGATGTAAGTAAGCAAAGAGAATGTGAAAGAACCAGGATAATATAGTTGGACAGCTGAGTAGCACTAAACAATGAATTTAAAGTCATCCTCTTGTCAAGAATTTAAACAGTTGTTTTGCTCCAGCAATATTCACTTATAAGTATACACATATAAAACAGGTAGAGCTAATTTCAGTCAGGGTTTTGCCAAGGAAGAACAACCCAGGAAGAATGGTCAAGGGGGCTGAAAGTAGATTCAGGTACAGCAAGCATAATGACAAACTGTGGGAATTTAGTTAGTCAAAAAAAGAAGTGAGGATGTGAGGGTACTGTGAAATAGAAAAGGTAATGAAAATGAAAAGGTCCCAGTAAGGTCAAAGAATTAGGGTTGCTGGGTACTAGAAGTGAGCCCAAAAACTAGAAGGTAGTAGTTAAAGAATAAAATATCAGAAACTGATACTAAACAAAGTTGTGATTATTAGTAATAGGTAATAATAAGTTCAAAGACAGTAACTCGCAATTCCGGCTGCACATTAAAGTCACCTTGGAAAATTGTTAAAAATGACATCCCAGGCCACATCTGAGACTAATCAAACCAGAATCTCTAGCAGAAAGCATTTATAGTTTTTCAAAAATCTCCAGTAAATACAGACGCACTGAGGGTTTAAAAGTATCTGCATAGGCTCAGCGCCTGTGGCTCAATGGGCTAAGGCGCCAGCCACGTACACCTGAGCTGGCGGGTTCGAATCCAGCCCGGGCGTGCCAAAGAACAATGACAGCTGCAACCAAAAAATGGCTGGGCATTGTGGTGGGCGCCTGTAGTCCCAGCTACTTGGGAGGCAGAGGCAAGAGACTCGCTTGAGCCCAGGGTGGTTGGTGTGGAGCAACTGGAGGTTGCTGTGAGCTGTAATGCAAATGAGACTCTGTCTCAAAATAAATAAATACAAATATCTGCATAAACTATGCCATATAAGTGAATAGCTAAGCTAGAAGACTAGAAGACTGGAGGAGAGGAAGTCAAGAAGCAGGTTGACTTCCTCTCAGCATCCAAAATGCTTTGGGCCAGATGTTATTAGGTATTTCAGACTTTTGCAAATTTTGGAACATCTGCATTATACACTCAACAGCTGAACATTCTTTTTTTTTTTTTTTTTTTTGAGACAGAGCCTCAAGCTGTCACCCTGGATAGATTACCATGTTTTGGTTGCAGCCATCATTGTTGATTGGCAGCCCGAGCTGGATTCAAACCCACCAGCTCAGGTGTACATGGCTGGCACCTTAGCCCGTTGAGCCACAGGCGCCGAGCCAACAGCTGAAAATTCTTAATCTGAAAATCCAAAAGCCAAATGCCCAATGAGCATTGCCTTTGAATGTCATGTCAGCACTCAAAAAGTTTCAAATTTTGGAGCGTTTAGGATTTTGGATTTTCAGATAAGAGTTACTCAACCCGTTGAAGAATCATCTATCTAGATACTAAAATAAGTACAATAGAGTAGTAGGACAGTGACAATGAGCCCAGAAGAAATATAGATGCAGAAATGAGAAGTAAAGAGAATGTCTCTGTTCTCAATAAAAGGAGCCACCTCTAAAGAACACAGGGAAAGGAGTACCCTCAAGAAGAGAGGCAGGCTTCAATTAGAGCAAGGAGATAAAGGTACTGTTTGGAGAGAAAGTTAAAAATAAACGGAATAATGGGGCAGCCATTATTAAAGTATCAAGTACTTGATATTAAAGTATCAAGATCAATGCCATACAAAGTTATTATAAGAAAAGCGAGCATAACCAGCAGAATAACATCACTGTAATGAAAGTATACCAGAAAGGCATGCCACATAACCAGTCAAAACCGTAAAATTCCATTTCAAAATAAATTAAAACATCTTAGGGCAATGATATAGACATGAAAGAATAAAAGAAATAAGAATTATTAAAACCTCAAAATAAGATGATATAACCTAGGAAAGAATTAAAAATAAAAGGAAAAAACCATCCCAGAAATGAAGACAAGAGTGAATAAGAACAGATAATCCCTTAAGAAGAACAGAAGGTAAAAAAGAATAAAATCTTAAAAGTCAATAAGAAAGAAAAAGATAAAAAGGATTTGAGAGAAAATAACAAATACTGAAGACAGGTAAAAGAAGACTGAATATACAGATAATATAATAGGAGCCCTTGAAGAAAAAAATTAAAGGAACAGAATAGTAAAAACAGGCGGTGTCTCTGGCTCAGCGAGCTGGGCGCTGGCCCCATATACTGAGGATGGCAGGTTCAAACCCAGCCTCGACTGAACTGCAAAAACAGAAAAATAGCCAGGAGTTGTGGCAGGCACCTGTAGTCCCAGCTACTCGGGAGGCTGAGGCAAGAGAATCGCCTAAAGTCCAGGAGTTGGAAGTTGCTGTGAGCTGTGTGACACCACAGCACTCTACCGAGGGTGATAAAATGAGACTCTGTCTCTACAAAAAAAAAAAAAAAAGAATAGTAAAAACAATAATTCAAAACAACTTTCCTGAAATTTAACAAAAAAACTGAAACTACATTTTGGAAGACCACAATGTGTACCTAAGAATATCAACTCAGAATGACCAATTACTGAAATGAAATATTCCAATAAAATTACTTAACTTTAATGAATAAGAAAAAAAATGAAGATAGGGGTCAGAGAATGGGAAACAGAACTATACAAATAGGAATCAGAGTCCAAGAAATGAGAGACGAACTGGCAGTACTGAGTTTTTTATGATATAAAAGGGATAAAGTGAACAATGAGATTAAACCTGAAAATTTCAGAACACACAAGGATAGTAAAATTGTATGTATAAAAGGGAGAGAAAAAAAAGTTACTTTTAAAGAGTCAGCTACATCAGACTTTTCATCTCCTGTACAAGACGCTTAAAGCCAGTGGAATAACAAGAATACTACAGACTATGATCCATGACCACTATATCTGGTCAGAATAATACTCACTGATCAAGACAAAAGGCAACTTCATTCAAGTAAGGATTCAGAAATTATGCCACATATACTCTGAGGAAATTATTCCAAAGTTCTATCAAAATTTTTACATCTACTGAAATAGACATAGGGCTCTTTTTTCCACTGTCCATCATTCCCAGAATTGTAGCTGGCAATAAAGATATGGCTAGATCCAAGAACAATATAACTCACAACCAGTCCTGAAAATGGCACAGAAATGGCTTTAAGCACTCATAAAGAATACATAATTTTGCCACGAAGCACAACAAGAAGTTCCTCAAATTTCGACCTAAGGGACAGAATTAGGAAAAAAAAAAAAGTCAGTCCTCAAAAAGATTCAGACCAACATTTTCAAGGTAATGAATATCTGTATAGAGGCCAATAGGTGCCCATTAAGCCCAAAGCTATCAAATATGATCTTTTAAAAGGTGCTAGCCCTAAATTGGATGATATTAACCCTGTCATCCATTCCAGTCTCTGTAAGTTTGCTAATGTCCACATTGTCAATGTACCAAACTACGGCAACCATAGGTCAGTATTGAGGTCAAGGCTAAAGACACAGGACCCACAAAGTCCTTCCAAAGACTACAAAATAAAGACTTTTGTCTATCAACTCTGAAGACTAAAGAATTATACAAAAGTTGGATTGCTGTCTACAAGGGCAAGCATATCCTTAAGCCATTTTGTATAAACACAATACAAAGCCCCCCAACTCTTCCCTCAAAAGAGAGATAAACATATAGCTTTTAACTTTTTAATTTGTTAATATAATAAAATGTTAATATTTTAATGTCCTTACCATCCTAAAATAAAGCCTACTTAATCATGATGCACTGTCTTTAAATACACTGATGGATTTATTTTGCTAATATTTTATTTAAAATATTTGCTTCTCTGTCACAAGAGTGAAGTAATGTTTATAACAGCAAAAAAAAAAAAAAATGGAAACAAACTTAACATCCATCAGTTGAGGAATAGCAGAATAAGTTACAGTACAGTGTGCCATAAAATATTCTTCAGCTTTATTTGAGTTCCATCTACTGGAGTGACAGACATGATACACTGTAAAATGAATAATGCAAGTTACTAAGAAATGTAAATAATATGATCCCTACTTAATTTTTAAAAAGCCTGTGTATATGTGTATATATGTTCTTTTTTTTTTTTTTAATAAAAACATGAAAAAATACTTATCACCAGGTGGTACCTATGGCTCAGTGAGTAGGGCGCCCACTCCATATACCGAGGGTGGTGGATTCAAACCAGGCCCTGGGCAAACTGCAACAAAAAAATGGTCAGGTGTTCTGGCCAGTACCTGTAGCCCCAGCTACTCCAGAGCCTGAGGCAAGAGAATTGCCTAAGCTCAGGAGTTGTAGGTTGCTGTGAGCTGTGTGATGCCTCAGCACTCTACCAAGGGCGATAAAGTGAGACTCAGTCTCTACAAAAAATAAATAAATAAATACATAAATAAAATAAAAAATACTTATCACCAAAGTACTAGTTAATGTTGGCTACCCCAAGGATTATAAATGGAGAAGGGGAAGACCCAAGGGGAGACAAAAATACTAACCTTTTCTTTATTCACGCCTAGAGTTTATTTTAGTGATTGCAAGCACATACATTAATTTGGTAATTACAAAAAAAAAAAAAAAAAGCTCCCATTTGATCCTGCAATCCCATTACTGGGCATCTACCCAGAAGGAAAAAAATCCTTTTATCATAAGGACACTTGCACTAGACTGTTTATTGCAGCTCAATTTACAATCACCAAAATGTGGAAACAGCCTAAATGTCCACCAACCCAGGAATGGATTAATAAGCTGTGGTATATGTACACTATGGAATACTATTCAGCCATTAAAAAAAATGGAGACTTTATATCTTTCGTATTAACCTGTATGGAAGTGGAACACATTATTCTTAGTAAAGCATCACAAGAATAGAGAAGCATGAATCCTATATACTCAATTTTGATATAAGGACAATTAATGACATGGTGGGGGTGGGGGAAGGGGAGAACAGAGAGAGAAAGAAGGAGGGAGAGGTGGGGAAAGGAAGAGCAGAGAGAGGAAATGAGCGAGGGGGTGGGGTCTTGGTGTGTGCCACACCTTTTGGGGGCAAAACACAATTGTAAGAGGGTCTTAGGTATACCTAACAAATGCAGTCAGTGTAACCTGGCTTCGTGTACCATCAATGAATCCCCAACAATAAATTAAAAAAAAAAAAAAAAAAATGAACATTCCAACAAAGCTGTCCCACAAACAGTAATAGAGGCCTGTAAGAAGTTTGGAAATGCAAGTAGGAAACTTTCTGTTCAAGGAATTCTTCATGAGATACTTTGTTCAACAAATACTTTGGACGAGACAGAGGAAAAAAACAAATATAAACAAATAAGAGAAAGAATTTTGAGAGTTCAGTAGTTACAAAGCAGAAAGGAAAAGAAACAATTGCCAAACATCAGCTTTCATCAGTGGAACTGAAAAAGCCAGGTACATATACGTCAGACGTCCAGACGTGGCCATTCTTAATTACGTATGTTCATAAACATTTTCTACTTTCCTTCACATCATATCCATGTTTGCTTAAAACAGTAGTCATCAACCTAGACTGACTCTGTTCTCCAGGAGCCATCTGACAATGTCTGGATTGCTGGATGGCAATGTTTGGCCATCACAACCGGTAGACAACTACCAGCATCTAGGAAGTAGGCACAGGGGATCCTGCAAACATGCTACAATGCACAGAACAGATCTCACAATATCAGACTGTGTGGCTCAAAATGTCAAAAAGTGTTGAGATTGAGAGACCTTGGTTTAAAGTTATTTCCATGCTCCCCAAAATGGCACCCCAGTTGTGCCATGTTGATCCTAAACACAAGAGCAGGTCCTCCAAGGGATCTTCACTCTAGTTTGAGAAGCAGGAACACGCACATCACCAAACTGAGCAAAGCCCACAAAGGAGCAAATTTACTGTGGCTTATGGTCACTTTTTAAATAATTTTCTCTTTTCAGGAGCAGGGATGAGTAGGTTTTGTCCTTGCTTATCTTTTCTGCTGTTTATAAGGGATAGTGACCCATCTTACTACATAGTTTCTGACTTATAAAAGTGAGGATGTTCCACAGTCAAAAGGGACGTTAGGGACATTGTTTAGAAAACCATAAAGGTGGCTCGGCGCCTGTGGCTCAAGCAGCTAAGGCACCAGCTACATACACCTGAGCTAGCAGGTTCGAATCCAGCCTGGGCCTGCCAAACAATGATGGCTGCAACCAAAAAAATAGCCGGGCGTTGCGCCAAGTGCCTGTAGTCCCAGCTACTTGGGAGGCAGAGGAAGGAGACTTGCTTGAGCCTAGGAGTTGGAGGTTGCTGTGAGCTGTGATGCCACCGCATTTTCCCCAACATGGCACTCTGTCAGGGCGACCGCTTGGGGTTGGGAGGGGTGGGGAGGGGAAGGGAGGGAAGAGGAGAGGAGAGGAAAGGAAAGGAAAGGGAAAGCTTCCTGTCACTGCCAGACTGCCCAGGTTCACCAGGTTGAGGGGACCAAACCCCAGTCATGTGCCAAGATGTCTCAGAGAGACAAGGAAATGGGTAAATAAGCACTTGACTCCACAGGAGTGGCTGGTGCATTAAGCTAGGACCAGCCAGTCCCTGGATGGTACCAAGATAAAGGAGTTACACTCAATTCAGCAGGAAAAAGAGGAGCATCTAAGGCAGCGGTTATCAACCTGTGGGTTGTGACCCATAGGAACTGTATTAAAGGGTCATAGCATTAGGAAGGTTGACAACCACTGATCTAAGGGGATCCAAAAGAGGATAAAGGTAAATATCAGATTTGTGCCAAGGAAAGAATGAACAGAGAAGGTGAAGTAAAGGCAGAAAGACCAGAAGCCTAGGCTGCCAATGCAGGTAAGAAACAGAAGCTGTAGGGCAGCAGTGTGAGCAAGAAAGGGAGGAAGCCGGTGATAGAGATGGCAGAACAGCATGGGTCAGCACCACTCGTGCACAGGTAAGGCACGGAAAGAGTCAGGTGGCACTGGGGTCTCTAAACCTGACTCTAAAGACAGCGACAGTTTTATATGTAATCAATGTTTATTTTATTTTTGGTTATGGAAACACTACAGACATTTCTTGGAATATGAATACATAAGTCACGTTCAAAACCCCCCTATGCAATCCCCACCAGAAAGCACCAAAACAACAGAGGAAAATAACAGTACTGCCACTTGGCAAGTAAGAAACGCCCCCAAAAAGCATACAGCACACCCACTGGGTGAATGGCTCAACTACAACTTGAACTTTACCTACCAAATGTCAACAATGTAACCTAATCATATCAATATGAAATTTAAAAAAAAGAAAAGGAAAGAAAGGCCTTCATCTCAAAAGGCTCAGAGAGGTAAGTAACCCTGCCCCAGTCTTGCACCCAGGTCCTATGCGGTGGGGCTGGGGGACGTTGATCAGTGGACATAAGAGGGAAGTGAACAAACAGAAAGCAGACCAAACTGAGCACTCAAGTGGAGTTAATGCCTAATGGGGCAAAATGAATACAAGGATAAAGATTGTGACAGGTGCAGTGGTGCAACCTGTAATTCCAGCCCAGGTTGGAAGGATCACTTGAGCTCTGGAGTTCAAAACCAGCCTGAGCAAGAAACAAGACCCTATTCTCCACTAAAGATAGAAAAGTTAGCCATGTGTTATGATGGGCGCCTGTAGTCCTAGCTACTCGGGAGGCTAAAGCAGGAGGATCACTTAAACCCAGGCGTTTGAGCTTGCTGTGAGCTAGGCTGACACCACTAACCTGAGAGATAGAGTGATACTCTGTTTCAAAAAAAAAGAGAGGCTCAGCACCTATAGCTCAGCTTCTAAGGTACCAGCCCCCCCATACACCAGAGCTGGCGAGTTTAAACCCAGCCCAGGCCTCCCAAACCACAATGACAACAACAACAAAATAATCAGGCACCTGCAATCCCAGCTACTTGGGAGACGTGAGCCAAGGGAATCACTTAAGGCCAAAAGCTGGACATTGCTGTGAGCTGTGACGCCACAGCACTACCAAGGGCAACATAGTGAGACTCCATCTCAAAAAAAAAAAAAATAAAGAGTACACCTTTAAAATAACTTATATCCTGGCTCGGCGCCTGTGGCTCAACGGGCTAAGGCGCCAGCCATGTACACCTGAGCTGGTGGGTTTGAATCCAGCCCAGCAGCCAAACAACAATGACGGCTGCAACCAAAAGATGGCCGGGCGTTGTGAAGCCTGTGGCCCCAGCTACTTGGGAGGTGGAAGCAAGAGACTCGCTTGAGCCCAGGAATTGGAGGTTGCTGTGAGCTGTGATACTATGGCACTCTATCCAGGGTGACAGCTTGAGGCTCTGTCTCAAAAAATATATATATACAATAACTCATATCCTCAAAGGAATATAAAAACCAGAGGACAATGCAGCAACAACAAAAATAAACAAACGGGACTTAATTAAACTCAGAAGCTTCTGTACAGCTAAGGAGACAACAACCAAAGCGAATAGACATCCTACCCAATGGGAAAGGATATTTGCATATTTTGAAACAGACAAAGGCTTGACATCCAGGATCTACAGAGAACTCAAATTAATCCACAAGAAAGCCAACAATCGTATATATCAATGGGCAAGAGACATGAATAGAACCTTCTCTAAAGAAGACAGATGAATGGCTAACAAACTTATGAAAAAATGCTCATCATCCCTAATTATTAGAGAAATGCAAATCAAAACCACCCTGAGATACCATCTAACTCCAGTGAGAATGGCCTGCATCACAAAATCTCAAAACTGCAGATGCTGGCGTGGATGTGGAGAGAAGGGGACACTTCTATACTGCTGGTGGGACTGCAAACTGATACAACCTTTCTGGAAGGAAGTGTGGAGAACTCTCAAAGAACTCAAGCTAGACCTTCCATTTGATACTGCAATCCCATTACTAGGCATCTACCCAGAAGGAAAAAAACCTATTATCATAAGGACACTTGCACTAGACTATTTATTGCAGCTCAATTTATGATCGCCAAAATGTGGAAACAACCTAAATGCCCACCAATCCAGGAATGGATTAACAAGCTATGGTATATGTACACTATGGAATACTATTCAGCCATTTAAAAAAATGGAGACTTTACAGCCTTTATATTAACCTGGATGGAAGTGGAACACATTATTCTTAGTAAAGCATCACAAGAATGGAGAAGCATGAATCCCACATACTCAAGTTTGATATGAGGACAATTAATGACAATTAATGACACGGTGGGGGTAAGGGAAGGGGATAGCAGAGAGAGGAAGAATGAGGGAGGGGTGGGGAAAGGAAGAGCAGAGAGAGGAAAGGAGTGAGGGGGGTGGGGTCTTGGGATCTTGGTGTGTGCCACACCTTTTGGGGGCAAAACACGATTGTAAGGGGGACTTTTCCCAACAAATGCAACCAGTGTAACATGGTTTCTTGTACTCTCAATGAATCCCCAACAATAAAAAAAAAAAAAAAGAAATGTCCCTTCTATGCCAATTTTCTTAAGTGTTCTGATCATGAAGGGATCTTGGATATTATCAAAAGCTTTCTCTGCATCAATTGAGAGAATCATATGGTCTTTGTTTTTTAATTTGTTTATGTGCTGAATTACTCCAATTTTATTTATTATTTATTATTTTTTTTTTTTTTCAGTTTTTGGCCGGGGCTGGGTTTGAACCTGCCACCTCTGGCATATGTGGCTATTGCCCTACTCCTTTGAGCCACAGTTACCACCCATCCCAGCATCCAATTTTTAAGTATAAAACAAGCCTCTCCTGCCTTCCATAATTAAGATCTGACCATTCTGGTATGAATTTTCTTATTCTTTAATACCTGCTTATGATTTCCTGTTTTCAGTAACTGGCCACAGATCTTCGAGTAGTTATTTAGGAAATGTATCTCAATAATATACGTTCTGAATCCAAGCTTGTATATTTGACAATATATCAACTTATTCGACACGTATATACTGAGCATCCATTATGTACCAGGCACTATTCTAAAAGCTGAAAGTACAAATGTAAAACAAAATAGCCACAAATTCTATTTCATGAGAGAGAGAAACAATAAACCAAAAAAAAGAAAGAAATAGTCCGTGCTAATTGACACAGGGTTTCTCTTGAGAGTAATAAAAATATTTGTAATTAGATATAGTGATGATGGTTGCACAACTTTGAGAACGTACTAAAAAATAGTGAATTGTATACTTTAAAAGCATAAAATTTTTGGTATATGAATTGCATTTTAATTAAAAATAAACAAAACAAAACAAAAGAAATCATAGTCTGTTTGCACACTGGTGGAAATAATTTCTTTTTGTTGTTGTTGCAGTTGGTTTTTTTTTTTTTTGGCTGTGGCCGGGTTTGAACCCACCACCTCTGGTATATGGGGCTGGTGCCCAGGGAATGCTTGGGCTGCACCTGTTTTCTTTCAGCGCACCATTACCTTCGCTGTCAGATCCCTTTTGTGCCCACCTTTCCCACGAGCTGCTGTCTGGCCTTGGCTCTGACAGCAGCCATGTCAGCTGCGGGCCTCCTCCTTCCAGGCCTGAGGCTTCTCTGATTCTGAGCAGAGAGAGACCTGTGGGAATGCAGACAGCACTCGCACACAGTGAACAATCCTTGATCCGTGGGTAGTGGATGCCGGTAGGTGAACCCAATCTTCTTCCATCCCTCAGTAGACAATTCAGAGGCCCCTCCATTAGGGATTCTCAACAGTTCCCATAGTATCAAGTCCCAGTTGTCCACAGAGCACATGGAAATGGTGCCAGCTTGTCTTCCTTCACTGTTTCTCTCCTCCCAGTCCCCAGTTCCAGTTCCTTGGGACTGGTATTCTATACGAACTCCCGGCCCACAAGCCCTCATCTCAGGCTCTGATTTCTGGCTGAGAGTCTTTCTAACTCCTAGTGTTACAAAGATTAAGAGCTTCCTAATGGTTTTGTTTGTTTGTGGAAAACTATGTTTTCTAGACCATAGTAGGATTTTGTCTCTATCGTAAAAGTTTTAAAATTCTATCAGAATGCATCCAGGTGCTGTTGCTTTTATCCTAATAATTTGACTGATACACAGGATTTACTCTTAATTTTCAAAAAATTTCTCTCCTTTGATTACTGCTTTTGCTGTGATTCTATTGCCCCTTCCAATACTCTTATTACTAACACCTTGCATCCCTTCCATCTGTACTACTTACAGCTTTTATAATTTTCACAATTTTGTTCTTTTCTCTGTGATCTGGATAATCTTCCCAGTTCGTCTTCCACTCAGTTAACTAGATTTTCAGGGGTTTCCAGTCTCCTATCTGATTAGCCCCTTGGAGTGGCCAGGCTGACTTGGGTTCCCTGCTTACTTCAATGAGCAGTTAGAGAGAACGTGTCCTTATGATCTGCTCTACCCAAGTGGGACTTTCTTCAGCACTCAGGTCTTTGCCTAGAGTGGCCAAGCACCCTGTGAGCCCCACCATCCTCTCATCCCACTGATAGGTCTGAAATGCCATTATTAAGAAAGAGCATGACGTAAGTCCAAGTTGAAAGCCCACCACTCATATTCCTACAGGTTTTTCTCCTTCCAGGCCTTGGAGCTAATGATATTTGTCCCAGTGTTGTTGTGAAGCTTGTGTAAAATAATGTGTAAGCTGGATAGTCAAAGTTATCTGCAAATACAAAACTGCCCTTTGATTTAAACCATCTAATGATAAAACTATGAAAAACCTCCCAGTTGTAGGGCTTTTAAAATTTTATTATTGATCCATAATATGAGTAATAATATTTATGGGGTACATGTGATTTTTGTCACATGCACAGACTGTGCAATGCTCAAGTCAGGGTATGTAGGTAGGGTATCCAGCCCCTCGAGTACCTACATTTCCGCAGGTTAGGAACATTTCAAGTCCTCTCTTCTAACTATTTTGAAATATACAATACACTGTTGTTAACTATAGTCACCTTTCTGTGTTGTCAAACTTTGGAAGTTATTTCTCTTGTCTAACTGTAGGTTTGTACCCATTAACCAGCCTTTCTTCATGCTCCTACCACTCCTACACCCCCTTCGCAGACTCTGGTAACTACCATTCTTCTCTCTGCCTTCATGAGATTAACTCTTAGCTCCCACATTCCAGGGAGAACATGCAATCTTTGTCTTCCCGGCTTTTTGATTTAACATAATGACCTCCAAGTCCATCACATTGCTTATAAATGACAGGACTTCATTCTTCTTTTTTTTTTTTTTTTTTTTGGCTGGGGTTGGGTTTGAACCGACCCCCTCTGGTATGTGGGGCCAGCGCCCTATCCCTTTGAGCCACAGGCACCTCCCAGGACTTCATTCTTTTTAATAGCCAAATTGTATTCCATTATGCATACATAATATATTTTTAGTCCATTTGAATTCTGATAGACATTTTAGTTGAGCCCATATTTTGTTATTGTCAATAGCACTTCAATAACCAAGGGAGTGAAGGTAGAGTCTCTTTGATGTTCTGATTTCCTTTCCATTAAATAAATACTCAAGACCAAAAATCACATTATAACAAAGACATCTGTACCAGAATGTTCATTGCAGCCCAATTCATAATTGCTAAGTTGTCAAAGAAACCTAAGTGCCCATCGATCCATGAATGGATTAATAAATTGTGGTACATGTATACCATGGAATATTATGCAGACTTAAAGAAAGATGGAGACTTTA